>ML388300.1:0-24193 GCA_005239525.1 Nicotiana knightiana | reverse complement strand
TCAATCATGTAAGTAAAACAAATTTGATCCCCAAGATTATTTAAATTGTTGATAGTATAGACATTTTTGTCTCTGTTACCTGAAAGAATGATTTTACCTGATTCATCTTCTATAAACCAACCATGTTTATTAAAACGAACCTCATAGTCGTTGTCACATAGTTGACTAATACTGAGAAGATTATAACCAAGTTCATCAACCAGGTAGACTTCATCTACATCACATGTTGAGTTCAGAGGGACTTTTCCAACACCAATTACATTTCCTTTGTATTTGTCTCCAAAAGTGATCGTTCCCCCATCTAGTTTGGTGACTGATTTGAACAATTGTTTGTCACTAGTCATATGTCCGGAACACGCACTGTCGAGATACCATTTTCCTTTTCTATTCTTCTTGTGGTGTTCCTGCAAAACAAAATTACTTGTTTTTAGGTACCCAAGCCTGCTTGGGTCCTGAATGGTTAGAATGTTGAGTGTTAGTTTGATTTGAAGATTTAGGTCTCCAAACCCATCTCTGGTTATCTTTGAACCTGCAACAATTTGAGGTATGACCCCTTTTACCACAATAAAAACACGATGGACTATTAGAGTTACCAGAGCCTCTTTTTGCTCTAATTATGTTCCTACATTGGTTAGTACTATGGTCATTTTTACCACAAAAGGAACATGCAGGAATTTTCCGTTTGTGATAAGCAATCTGATTTTATTTGACTGAGCTGTGACTCGTAGATTTTTGCAATCCATTCAATTGAAGTTGAAGTTCATTTACTTCATCCTTGTCATGCCCCGAACCTGGGGCGAGACTGGCACCCGACGCCTCATATATCTTTGCGTACCAACTTGTGACTAAGGGACTCTGAACATATAATGCCATACACTGACCATGGGCCACATGGCAAGACAAGTTGCAAAGAAGAATATAAAACTGAATGGAAACTAACGCTGGCTAAACATCAATAGAAAGCTAGGCCGGCAAGGCCGTCATAACTACTACAGCTGACAAACCAAAAAAATATACATACAAGGCTTACAAGCCCAATATACTACACTAACTGACAAGATATATCTACAAGCCTCTACTGCTGGATATACCGTACTCGGAACAGGGCCCCGACCTACCCATATCCTATATACATATACACATAAGATGTACACAAAACTTCTAGACCCGGAAACTCCGAAGGACGTGGAGCTTATCGATAAAGCTGAACTCGGGCAACACCTACTGAGGAGGTATACCCGTCTGTCTATCTAAACCTGCACGCATGAAATGCAGCATCCCAGAAAAAGGGACGTCAATACGAAATAATGTACCGAGTATGCAAGACAATAAAATAACTGAAAGTTGAAATTGAATTGATAATATAATAACTAAAGTAACTGGGATTCAAGATAATCTGAAGATATGCTTACTTGTTGATACTGACTCAACTCTTTCAATATAGTAAGTAAAATAGTTGTTCGCCCCTATAAGGCTCGGTATATATATAAGTGCTCTGCCATGGTAGGATTGATCATAGGCGCTCGGTCATACTAGGCTCTATATCTCGGCCAACTGGGCTCGCTCATAGGCGCTCGGCCACAGCAGGCTCGGTATATAACTTAGCATCTGATCTGAGGTTGCCCAATAGAGGCCTGCCCACAGATTATAGCTCGATGGTGGTGAAAATAATGTATGTATATATATATATATAACCTCTTCTCTCTTGAGTAGAAGGAAACAATACTCAATTAAATATAAATTCCCGATAAGGGAGAATACTGTAACTTATGAGACTAGGATAATGTATATAAATTCGGGAGTATGAACTTCTCATTATGCCTCGTTATCAAATACATGTAATTACGAGATCATGCCAAAATGAAGGAAGGGCTTAGCCTTAACATACTTGAATCGATTCTCTTAGAATTTGAAGTTCACGCTTTACAAAATCAACAACCAACATTATCTAATTTTGAATGGAATTGTTTTTCTCTTTGAAGAATTAACGACCAGCTACTCTCTATAAGAGCTTCCATTTGATTTGTAATGCACACATGGATTCACTTGAAGAAACTCACGTTAAGCCTTAGAAACTCACATTTAAGACTTTAGAGACTCATAATAAGATAGCATATCCCGTTTAGAAACTCATAATAAGATGGCATATCATGTTTAAGCCTTTAGTGGGTATGGCCCACCTAGTAGATGAGTAAGCCATTTAATCCTCTAAATTTTCCACCTATGTAAGACTTAATAGTCACTTTAAGAGTGATAGGGGATGCTGCGACGTTTTTGTGGGGTTAAGCCTTCCAAAATCTTTAATTATCCAAATTTTTTAATTTATCTCCCACTAGAAATCATTAATTACCAATTATCCATATAATTAAGAATTATCTCAAATTGCTTTAAATACTACTCATTTTTAATACACTTTATACATCGTACTATCATGGTCATATGGTACCTTGTATGACACTAGTCTGTAAATACCGGGTATTATAGCTCGGACCGTATTTATCCCAAATCAACAATCTTCAATGAAACTCATTTTCTTTGATTCATTTACCCTTTATTTTTTACGGAACTTACTTATTGCTTGTTATAAATAACATGAATGCTTATAATCTCAAGAAAATCTCCCCCCCCCCCCCCCCCCCCCCCCCCCCGAGTTTATGTTAATTAATTGAAGACGAAACTTTAACATACGAAAATGCGAGATGTAACAATCCTGTAGCATATCACACTCAATCTCACATACTTCTAGTTTCAAGGCCCGATATTTCTTTTCTCTCTTGATCTTTCTAAGTTCATTCACGACTCTTTCAATATTTGCAAGAGCAATATCAACAAATTCTTGGAGTTCATAACAATTAGGGCATAAGGGAGTACGTACCTCACTAGTTCCTTCGTCCTCCATGAGACCAAGTTCTCTCGAGTCGTCTTCCTCATCATTGCTATCTTCCATTAGTCCAAGTTCTCCTGAATTTTCATTTTCATTCATAACTATGAATCATATATTAGCAATTTCCTCATGATCAGACTCCTCTTCATTACTCCATGCTCCGAAGGATTTCTTCTTTTGCATGTTTCTGCTGAGTTTCTTCCTTAGTTCAGGACAATCGGCTTGAATATGACCAAACTTTCCACATTCGTAGCACCTTCCATCATTTTTATCAACTTCATTGCTTATCCTTCCTTTCCTGAAGTTAGGCTTCCCTATTCTGCTATTCCTTTTTTTCCTCATCATGTTTGTTACAACTTCAGAGAGCATGGTAATGTTTTCGTCTTGTTTTCCTCCTTCTTCTTCCTCTTCATTTTATGGTTCAGCCACAGTTTCCTTAAAAGCAACACTTTTCTTCTTCTCTTGAATTTGTCTATCCAAGTGAGTTTTCTCAAAAGCAATAAGATCACCTCTACGTTCATCATATAAAATTTTGTCCAGATCCTGACATTCCAAGGCGATGACTTTTGGCTGCCAAATGGTAGGTAAGCTTTTGAGAATCTTTCTAACATGTTCACAACTCTTGATATTTCTACCAAAAGACTTCAGATCTCCAAGAATTTTGCTGAACCTGGAGAACATCTCTTCCACTGATTCTCCATCCTTCAATTGAAATAACTCGTAGTCTCGAACCAGAAGATTTATCCTAGTTTCTTTCACTTTTTTGGTTCCTTCGTAAGTGACCTCCAGTTTGTCCCACATTTATTTGGTAGTTTCATAACTTGATATCTTTTCATACTCTTCTCCACTGATAGCGTTGTACAGTAGATTTTTTGCTTTGGCATTTACAGTTATGACATCAACTTGTTCATCAACGTAGTCATCCAAGTCAAGAGGATCAGTTGATACGATGACTTGATCATTTGAATCCTTCTTTGGTGGGATTGTAAGATTTCCCTTCTTGATCACACGCCAAACTTTGATGTCATATGACAATGTGTAAGTTTCCATGTGCACTTTCCAGTGAGAAAAGTGCTGATCGTTGAAATAAGAAGGTCGAACCCGAGAGGTTCCTTCTTGAAATAAAGCACCAACAACAGTGTTAGATCCCATGATCTTTNTAAGGAGGTCGAACCTAAGAGGTTCATTCTTGAAATAAATCACCAACAACAGTGTTAGATCCCATGATATTTTTCTCACCAGCTGTTAAGCAGAGATTGTGAGCCTTTCTCTGATACCAATTAAAAGTACAAGAGGAGGGTGAATTGTGGTCTATTGAAAATTAGTCGACTAACGATGATTTTAGTTGACTAAACAAAGTGCAGAATAAAAGATAACAATAAATAAAAGGTAAGTGACACACAATAACTTTATATTGGTTAGGTACCGTTGTGGTACTTACATCCAGTTTTCCTTGGTCATAAGGGTTCCTTTTAGATCTTTAAAAGTATTACAATACAGATGGTTTTGACTCGTTCACCACCAACAAAAAATGACAACAATGAATTCTGAATGGTTTACACAACTCTCTTTTGTGTTCTAATTCTTCCTATCTTTTGAGACACTGATAAACTAAGGATTACAGTATTTAGGCTAAGAAGTAGAGAGACTGAAAAAATAATGTGTGTAGTTGCGCAAGTCTTATATTTGATCTTAGCAGTCTTCTTATAGGAGAGGAAAGAGACGTTGAGTCTTGACCGAAATTAGAGGAACGAGATCATCAAAGGTATTTGACCCATGGGGTGCCTCTTCGAATCCTCCTCTTGGGAGAGACCGGATTCGATCGTGACTTTCCTTGTCGCAAGCTTTTATTTAGGAGTCACTCAAGCGTTGATTGAGTTTATTTTTGGATATAGAATATTTGCCGGCGAAGGCTTCCTTGATTAGTAATCTGAACTCCTTTGATTGAGGTCGAATAATGTGCTGTAATGAGATCCCTTTAATTTAGCAATCATATCTTTGGATAGCATCTCATTCTTTCCTTTTTGCTTGTTTTGAATCCTGCAAACCAACATAAGATATCATTGTCATCATTGAAACTTTGAAATATAATAACTTAACAGGGCCGCCCCTGATTTTTTGGTATCTTAGCAAGATTTGTTGTGCTTCTGTCTTTGATATGCTACCTTGCATGATAAATTTATATACGTGTTATAAAAGGTATATTTTAATGAGAAAATTGCATCATATATCACTTGGGCCACATAGCCCATCCGAAAATAGCCCATGATGCGAGACTAAATTGCATAGTTTAACATGTGATATACCTTATATTTGAGGTGCATTAATGATAAAAATACACTTTTTATGTGCTTAATGGAGTTTATTTCATGTGTAGGTGAATTGGAGATGGAAACGGAGCTAAAGGGATGCAAATACGTCGAAAATACGCAAAAGGAGACACCCGGGCGATAGCCGGGCATTTGCCCCCTACAACCGGGCACCCCCTGGCGTTAGGGGGGCGTTTTCCCCATAAGGCCAGGCACCCCCAAGCGTTAGGGGGGCGTTAGGGCCCAAACTCCAAGCCTGCACTGGCCTTAAGGGGGCGTTTGGCCCCAAACGCCCAGTGTCCCAGTTTCGGCCAAATTCGAGTTTTGACGAGTTTAAGTGTTTCCCGGTTGAAATAGAAGTCTCCTACATGGTTAGGGTTGGCCCTAAACATATAAATAGACCCCAAACAACACAACTTAAAGAGACAAAGGAGATTCGGAAGCATTCAACACGAAAACACCATAAAAGTGAAAAACATCGATTTCTACATCTAGTATTCTTTACTTTGTATTTCAATTATGCAATTTCTTTTAGTTTTGATTCTCAATAACATGAGTAGCTAATTTCTTTAGTCTAGGGTTTTGGTAGAACCCGTTGGGGATGAATTCATTGTGATATTAATATATTTTGGTTGATTAATCTTTTTTTGTTCAACTATGTTCTGATTGTAGTTGATTGAAAGAGATCTCGATTAACTCTTCCTATTTATTATGTATCTACTTGAGAGAGAGTGCATATTTAGGTAGTTGTTGAACAACACCACTCCCGGAGTATAGATGAAGGTCGTAACCGAGGGTTTAGATGTTAGATTAGAGATAACGATACCTCGGGTGCAATCTAAAGTGAACTGTATTGCGATCTAGCTAGCGTAACTTGAGAGAGTGCGCCTAGTAAATTATCATAATTACTTGAGAGAGATTTATGATAGTGAGAGCATTAATGATTGATAGAGATATCCAATTAAACTATAAGAAATATGCAAGGAAGAATTCACCAATGGGGGAAACCATAACCTTAGACCCTTTTATTATCATTGTTACATTAAATTGTTAGTTAATTGCTAGTTTATTATTATTGATTGTAGAATTAGTTAATCATCACCAAATTGATACTCAAAAGTCTTGAGAAACTTGATTATACAACAATTTAGTATTTTATAAACTCAATTGATACGTAAATTCCCTGTGGGATCGACTCTGGGCATAATACCCCAGGATTATATTTGCAACGCCCGCTTAGTCTTCTACAAGACATAGTTGAGCGTGATCAACCCACATTTGAATCCCTTTCATGGTTTAGCGCAAGTTGTATATCTTTTGAAATTTTGTTTTCACCCGGTAGCCCACAAATATTATTAACGGTGTTTTCATTTTTTTTTAAAATTTTTTTCTCTCTCTGTTGTTCTCACGTTTTTTTCCACAGAAGTAGGAAGGCAATCGTATTCCATTGTTGCGTCTCAAGTAATTTTTCGAGCTTTCACTCTTATTTTCAGGTAATTTTCGTTTCATTTTATGCTTTTACCATTATTTTGGTTTTAAATTTTGTTTTATTTTTAATTTTTTGGCTTTTCTTAATTTGAATTTTTTTTTACAATGTTTTTGTGTTTTCTGTTCGATTTTGTGTTCCTTCTATC
The DNA here is from genome assembly GCA_005239525.1 of Nicotiana knightiana. Classification (NCBI taxonomy): domain Eukaryota; kingdom Viridiplantae; phylum Streptophyta; class Magnoliopsida; order Solanales; family Solanaceae; genus Nicotiana; species Nicotiana knightiana. The sequence continues at coordinate 17,366 of ML388300.1, read as the reverse complement.
TTCGTTCTGGGACTAAACTTGGTGTTTCAGTTTGCATGCTTTATTATTTCGACTTTTAGGGTAGAATTTATTTTTTGAGTTTTGTTACAATTTGTGAAAATTGGCCTCTGCTTTGTGTTCATGGCCTTTGTTTTTTGGTTTGATTTTTGTGTTTTCCTTCACTTGTCTTCACTTTTGTTAAAGCTTTGTTTATTTTATTGTAGAAAATGCATTCGAAAATATCTGCTTCTAAAAGTTGATGAAGGTTGCTGGAAAAGGTGTTAAGCTCGATTTTGCGAAAACATTGAGGGACTTGCCCTCAAACCCTGATTCTGAAGCGAATGGGCATGTCGAGGCCCCCGATGATGATGATTTTGAGTCTCCTGCTCCTACAAAAAAGTCGCAACAAGAGAGCAGTTGAATGACTCGCAAACGAAGAATACTCCTACTCCAGTTAACATTGTTAGAATAAGGAGTAAGAAATGCGGAGACATGAAAAATCCAAAGAAAAGCTAAAATTTGATTTGGTTGATGATGACGATGTAGGCCCCAGTGTTAAACCGAAAAAGAGAAAGATCGAGGACGTTAAGCATAAAAAGAGCAAGATCGAGGAAGTTAAGCATAAAAAGAGCAAGATCGAGGACGATGGTGAGAGTGGTCTTGATTGCATATCCAAAGAACAAATGATTGCTACTCGCCGCAAATTGAAGGAGAGAAAAGCTAAGCTGAAGGTATTCCTTGTGTTGCTATTAATTTTATACATCCTTATACAATTTCATATGAAGTTATACAAATGTTTATACATCTTTATACAAGTACTGTTATATTAATTTATACATGTTTATACAATATTTTAGTATAGTTTTTGTTCATGATTTCTTTCTTGTTGTTTTTTCATATGCAGGTTGGAAACTTCTATATACAATCAGCTTATCATTTCCACAATAGGATTAGTTCCCATACTGAGATTGATATTGTCAGCATTTTAAAGCAATGTTTGACTGACACGCAGCTTCAAATGTTCCGTGCTAGCTGTTTTGGCTACTTCTTGGACCTGCCTCAATTTAAAATTCAAAATCAACTTATTCATTGTATACAATTGAGAGAAGTCGTCCCCGGGCGGAAAAGGGAGTTGTGGGGTTAAAATTAATGGTTGTTTGTTGCGGTTTGGCATTGGAGAGTTTGTTGCTATCACTGGTTTGAAGTGTGTGGAAGATGACGCCACTGTCTATGACAAACCAGATGTCAATATGTTGCCAAGAGAGTATTTTTCAGGAGATGGAAAAAGGGCTATAATGAGGGGGCAGCTTCTTGATCGCTTCAAGAAAAAGGACTGGAAGTTGGACGAAGATGCGATCAAGATGGCCTTGATGGTGTTTGTCCATCATTTCATATTCTCGACAAAGATGATTTTGATATCATTGAAAGTGGTCAATATCAGATGTATGCCTGGGGAAAAAAGTCATTTGACGATATTTTAAAGACAATGAGGGACATAAAATGTGACTATTTGACAATGTATAGGCTCGGAGGTTTGCCACTTGTATTACAAATATGGTTTTTTGAGTGTTGTTCTATGGTTGACAAGCATCTAGCTGTTCGCATTCGCACAGATGTGCCACGCATCTTAATTGGAATGTCATTGAAACTCCAACATATGAGAATTTGATTGGCGGGGTGATCATGTCTAGTATCGACAAGGTAAACATTTTGTACCATAATACTTCTTCATATATGATTTCAGTTTTTTTGTAAGTATGTATAATCATGAATATGTCACAATTTCCTTTTTCTACTATTATAATCCAGTTTTTCTTATTGTAGTTGGACTATAGGAACATTTCCCCTACTCGTGAAGAGATGTCAACGCTGAACATCGCCACACTTTTTGAAGTTAATATCGATGATGTTGCATCGGGGGATATGCCTGACTTTCACAATGATAATTCTGTCTCTGCATCTCCACCTTGTCCTCACAATATGGAGCAACAATCTAAACGACCTTATACTCATATAAATAAGGAGCAACAGTCTAAACGACCTTATCCTCAGAATACGGAGCAACAACCTAAACCGAGTTATGATCCTTCGGCGCGCATTGATATGTTGAATGCTGAAGTTGATAAGTTGAGGAGTGTTGTTGGAAAGGTACTAAAACTTTGTCTTTTTTGTAGTTTATCGGTACTTTTTGTATATACATGATTTTTGGTTATAAACATGGTTGTTGATTTACTTCTTTTTTTTTTTTTTTTTGTAGTTAACTAATACAGTTACGACACTCAACAGTTATGTAGTTTCTTCCTTTGAAAATGTGTTCAGTTTTCTGAATATGAAGGAAACCAAGCAAACGAGTGAGGAGGTTCCTGATTCTAAGGTAATGTTTTACTGATAAAACCAAATCACTCAACAGTTATGCCTTCTCTGAATCATCACTCAAAAAGTTATGCCTTCTCTTTTTATAGATTCATCAGTGCGTGTCTGGCGACAATACATCTGGTCTCGGCGAATATGATGGCTATCAATATGATGTTGTTCCTGACTTTGTCAAGCAAGTGAATCAAGATAACACGCTAGCTGACCAAACAAATTTAGGTGTCAAATCAAACGAGGGAGTTACTGATGGTGTTGATCATGGTATTCATTCTGCATTTTATCTTTTTTGTATGATTTTTCTTTTCTTTATTTTGAAAGTTTTTTATTATTGGTTTTCTCTGTCTAAGGGGCAACATGTGATGTTAAGGGTGATACATTTTGAGATGACATTGGCGATGAAGATTTAGTTGCACTACAAATGTCGCAAATTGTGCTTCACATACCACATATCATAGACGTAGAAGAGGATTATATTTCTTCTGAACAGTCGGTTCGACATAAAATACCAGGAAAATATGTCAAATCTCCGTATTTGCCAGTTTTTGATTCGGGGCATCAGGATCGGTGCACAAGCTCATTTTTTATATCAAGCATCCTTTCACGATCGAAATTGATGATTTTGATCTCTTGCCGCCATTGGCCAAAGAGTTTTGTACGTTTGTTGATAATGGAATGGATACGAGGCGAAGGTAGCTTAACTTTCTTTAAGCTTTCATGTTCTGATTTTATACTTGTCAATGAAGGTAGTTCTGATTAATTTTTATTTTTTGTGATTTGAAGTGCCAAAAATATTTATACCGATGAAGTAAATAAGCTTGCGGAGGCTTTTAATTTTGGCTCGTGTCATGTGACCACGAAGGATTGGTTCCACTCACTTGCGTATTGTGGTCGACCTTTTATTGACACGGTATTTAATAAATTTATGTCCTAATGCCTTTTTTTATTTGTTGCGTATCTTTATTGTCTGAGACCCCCGTAGGTGTATATATAAATTTGTATAATCAAATGCAATATTTTTTTGTAAGCACGGTATAAGATTGTATAAATATGTATAACTCTGTATAATAGTGTATAAATTTGTATATTTAAAAAATCTTCATCATATATTTATTTTTTTGTAGTACTTTGAATCATTTAGTAGTGATAATTGTTTTTGTTTTATTTTTCTTGTCTCAGCACTTGGATGTCCTCTTTTACTATTTGAGGAAGAGCAAGAAATATGGGCCGAATGTTGCCATGCGTCTTACTACAACCGACTTTGCCTTTGGTAACAAAATGAACTCACCGTATAAAGATTTCAAAGTGAAGAAAGATACTTCAGTGATTCCTGAAGGGCGTGAAATAGCAGAGTATACTAAAGGGTTTTATTGTGATGCAAATGTAGCGTGGCACACTATTGACCATGTCTTATTACCTATTTATGTCAAGCGCGGAAGAGCAAAATTGGGCCACTGGGTTTTGGGGTTATTTACGTTCATAGATAGGTGCATCCACTCCTATGACTCTAACCGAGGAGAAATTAATGATAGAATTGCTTTAGATGCTGCATTACCTTATGCAATTTTGATACCTTACTTCTTGAAGAGTTCTGATTTTTATGTTGAGAAGAAGGGCATTTATTGGAACAATGATGCATATACTGATAAATCTCATTTTGATGCTTTACAAATTAATCCGGTTAATAATGTGCCACAACAGATCAAATGGTAGGTTAATATCAGTTGTTTTACTATGTTACTATTTGTGTACCTATTTACAGTAACATACAGAGAATCTCATTTTTTTTCAATTACAATGATTATGGTGCTTTTGTTGCTGGCTTTGCTGAGTATTTCATCCTGGGCAAGGAAATTCAAAAAAATAATTTTGACATTGAGACACTTCGCACCAGGTGGGGATCTTTGTTGTGGGATTATGGAAGGAAAAAACAACAGTCCGGTGCAATTAGTGGTGATGAAATCACATGGAGGCTTTTCAGGAAGAAGAAGAAGGGACGACCGAGAAAGTAGTTCTATTTTTTTCATTTTAATGTAGCTTTGCTATGTATTAGGAGTTGTTGCCTAGTTTTGTCTAAGTACTATTCTGCTACTTGTGAGATAACCTTAAAGAATATTATGGATGATTTTATTTTTGTGTAATTTGTGGTAGTCATTACACATTGTTGTTGTGAACGAATTACATTTTAATGAATATTTCAGTTGCTTTTTCCTTTAACAACGTATGTATTTTTGTTATTGTTGCAGTTTTGTCAATGTTGCAGGGTTTATACATATGTATACAATAATATACATAGTTATACAATTTTATACAAACTTATACTCTCATTTATACATCTGTATACATATAATAACATTGATTGTTTGCAGTTCTGTTTTGCATTTGCACAATCTATCAATATATTTAGCACCATTAAAAACCGCAACACACTATTATTGGATAATCAAAACATGTATAATGAAACATATTTAACATAATTGCAACATATAGTGTAAATTGTAATTCTTTATTGACATTTGCAACTCAATTGCTTGTGAAACTTAACTACTCAACATTTGTAACTTTATTGTTTGTGAAACTTAACTACTCAACATGACAACATATGTAATAGGAAGTGTTATGTTTCCAACTATTTATTTTGGTCGATTCTTACATGTTTTTCTATTGTGACCACTTTGTCCACACACAGAACATGAAAACGCCCTCTTAGATTCTTTCTCTGAAGCAAGTTTGAGTCTTTCCTTTCTTGGCTTTCCTGCATTTCTACTCCCTTTAGGTGGTAGGACCACATCTTCCAGCACCTCTGTTGGGATTATCCATAAACTCTCATCTGGCATCAGATTCACTAGAAATTCATAAGTTCTAATGAGGTTATCCTTTTTGTAGTAAAAAGAGCAATATTGGCCAGGTTTCAACTGCTGGTTCTTCAAAACTGCCCAAGCATGTGGACATGGAAGTTCATCCATTTGAAATTTTCCGCAATTGCATGTTCCCTCTTCAAGGCACACTTTGTTTCGCCTTACCCCTTCAAGCACAATATATAACTGCTCCGTAGCAGGCCTCACCTGCAAAAGTTTAAAAAAAAATAAAAAATTAAAGCACATTATACATTATTATACATAGTTATACATCCTTATACAAGCAGTAAAATGCAAGTCAGCAATGCCATGCATCATTATATTTGATTCGTTTTACCATCATTTGCCCCGATGCAATCAGATTTTCTCGAAGGAGTTTGTCGTACTTTTCGCCAAGCTCTGTAGATGTCTCCATTGCACGTTTTCTGTTTTTGTTGTTCCACTGTTGTAGCAGTTTTTTCATGTACTCCAGCAATCACATTACTGGTAACTCTCTAGCATCTTTGTTTGCTGCATTAATTGACTCTGCAATATTGGAAGTCATTACCATCAACCTTTTCACTTTGGAGTATGCCCTAGACCACCTTTCGTAGCCAATTTAGAACAAGTAAGGTTGCACCCTCAGATCAATTTTGCAAATCTCTGTCATATGGTAGTCAAACTTCTCTATCGTGTAAGCTCTAGCCAAAGCGAAGAAGATATCCTTCAATTGTTTGTATGTTTCTTGAATGTGCGCTTGACATTCTGCCACAAGTGCATGCAAATACAATGTGAAACTTCTGGGTACACAACTTTTGTGGCATTGAAGATGTTTTCATTTCTATCTGAAACTATACACATCCCTTCCCTAACACCAAAAGTACCCTTTATCTGGACGAAGAACCACTCCCGAGATTTATTATTCTCTGAATCTACAATTGTATATGCATGTGGAAGGATTTTTCCTGTTTATACAAACTAGATATTAGGATTCAAACAATTATACAAATCTTATATACAGTTATACACGAATATACAACTTTATACATATTGCAAATTTTATAAAAACAACAGCTCTGAAATCCTATACACGTTTATACATGAAACTACAACATTGTACAAATTGTAGAAACAAGGTAGATGCAGTCAACTCACCAGCTCCATCTTGTGTGCAAGCAGTCAATATGGTACCCTTATATGCTGCTTTAAGGAAACTTCCTTCAACAACCATTATCGGGCTACAATGCTCCCAACCCTTGATAGATGCATATAGCGAAACATATGCATAAAGAAAGCATCCATCTTCTGGTTTGTGCAACTTTGTAACCGTTCCTGGATTTGTATGCTCCAACATATACATTACCTCGGCAACTCCTTATATTTATCGCTCGAATTCCCTCTTATCATTGCCATTGTATCTCTTTAGCTCTCCATGCTTTCATGTAGCTCACTTCAATCCCGTGTTGTTTTTGTATGTCCTCTATTATATCATTTGCGGTTTAAACTTTTTTTGGATTAAGATACTTGTCCTTGACTATACTAGCAATTACACCTGAAGTAGCTTGACGTTGTGTTATGTATCTTTCACTATAGCCGCATGTTTGATTATTATTGTAACTTCTCACCTTGAATATGTTTTCCTTGTAAACGGCAGAAGATTTGAAACTCCAAGCACAATTGTTATCCACACACATAAGGTGATACCTAGGATTAAAGATCATTCAACTTCTAAATACACTTATATAAAAAAAACATAACTAGATATATACTAATTTTAATAACTATATACAAATATATACTACTTTATATATATATATATATATATATATATATAACAGAATATACAACTATTGACATACCTTGTTGCGCTTGATCTCTTCACCTTGAATTGGAACCTCTCACGTACAACCAAGTTCTTCATCACAGTGACAAATGTCTCTTTTCTTTATAAACTTGATCCTCCTCAACAATTTCGTTTAACATGTTTTCTATTATACCCGTGATTTCAATAAAATCAATATCAAGCATAGTCTCAGTGCTATCAATTGTGATACATCTACATATTGGAACTTGTAGCAACCAAACAACTGAAACTTGTAGCAACCAAACGATTATCATAAATCTCTTTCACAGTCACATACAATGGTATTCAGTGAAATTCAAATTTTTCTTCTTTAATTCGATATGCGCCTTAACACCTGTATCGTTGTAAATCAGGATCGGTGCAAACCATCATTCGGGAGAAAGTTAATATCTAATGTTTTTAACTCCGAATCAATTCTAATCTGTTTCGAAATTGCTTCAACTAAATTGTTGTAGCTGAATGTCGACTCGATTATTACACAATCCCTGATAAAATTGATAACTTGTTGTCTTCCCATTCATCACTATGAAGAACGTAAACTGGAAAAAGCTCAATCGAACAAAAAGTTAAAATCAAAATTGCAACAAAAATGAAAATTGCGCTGATTGCAGCAAAATAATTTCACTTTTCGTGTTTGATTTGCTGTTAATTCGAGATGAAGAAGAATTTCTAGGTTTTTTGGAGTTGCATTGACTATAAGATCGCATTTTTGTAGATTTGGGGAAGAAGAATGGAAAGAATAAGAGAAAATCCCGCTGAAAGATACAAAATCCCACTTCTGAATCCCAAAAAACAGAAATAACGCTACTTTTTCGAATATGGGACTGTTATTTTTGGGCTACTCAATTAAGTTGAAAAGTAGGCAACCTAGTTGTTTTAATATGAAATTTTCCCTATTTTAATTTGTAAATACAGATCACTGGAATAGTGGACATGGTGGAGTTTTCTGATTTTGGTCCCTTAAAATAGGAAATCTTTTTATATTTAAATTATTTTTGGAACTAGATTATCCTAAAAATGGATTAATAGTACAAATTTAACATGATACGAGTGACCAAATGATTTAAAAGCTAATGGTTCATTAAATTCGTAAAAATCCATAAGTAAAAAGATCAAAAGATACAGTATTTAATAAATTGAAGGTCAAGAATACTTATCCAAATATCACAAAGACTAAAGTAATGTAATACAGTAGTAATTTATCAACAATATTCTCCGGAACAAAAATCACAAGATTCCCTCATTTAAAAGAAAAAAAAAAAAGGCATAGAAAACCAAAAAGCACCAGGATCGCGATCCGCGTCAAAAGTATAACCCCAATCTACACCATCCATTCCCTCTAAAATCGGACGGTCCAGTTCCATCCGCGCCGAAAATTTCCCCAAAAAGTCTCAAAATTTCATCCTCCTCCCTCGAAACACCCTTTTCACCTATATATATTCGTCCACTCTTCAGCTCTTCTCAACACAAAATCACCATTTTCAGCTTTTCCTACTCTTACAAAAAATCCTTTAGAAATGGCAAGAACCAAACAAACAGCACGTAAATCCACTGGAGGAAAGGCACCAAGGAAGCAACTGGCAACAAAAGCCGCCAGAAAATCAGCTCCGGCAACCGGAGGAGTGAAGAAGCCCCACCGTTTCCGTCCAGGCACAGTGGCGCTTCGAGAGATCCGAAAGTACCAGAAGAGCACTGAACTTCTGATCCGAAAACTCCCATTTCAGCGACTGGTAAGAGAAATAGCACAAGATTTTAAGACTGATTTGAGGTTCCAGAGCAGTGCTGTGGCGGCGCTTCAGGAAGCGGCAGAGGCGTACTTGGTGGGCTTGTTTGAGGATACCAACTTGTGTGCCATCCATGCTAAGAGGGTTACTATCATGCCTAAGGATATTCAGTTGGCTAGGCGGATTAGGGGTGAAAGGGCTTAGTGAATCTTTCTTTCGGTTTTTGGTTAGTGTTTTGAAGAGGTTTTACGGTGGAATTAATGTGTAGGTTGGACTTGGGATCTGGTGATTTAGGTTGTCTTTAACGTAATGAAATATTTGGAAATGAAATCAATATTGTGGCGAAAAGCCTGTCAATATTTTTATTTCTTTGTTTCGGTTGCTGCTACATCTATACATATAAAAGTAAAATGGCTTACGGTGCTAGTTTCTTGAGCTATTCACTAGCCTCTTACCTTGTTTAGTCTGAGTTTTAATGGCGACAACTGTGATTTAGAATTGCAATTTTATTTAAGTACAAGAGGCTGATTTATTATTATGTAAATGAAAGCAAAACTTGGTTATATCAGAATGTCATTTTGAATAGAGTTCTTTCCAACATGGGAACATAACTTTATTTGGGAATAAAGTAACATAATCACAATGTAACATATTCAAAATAAATTTAACAATGAAATGGCGGTACACCTTTGGCTCAATTATGTCATTATTGAACTAATGGCACAATTTTATTTTTTTAATTTTTTTTTAAAAAATTAACGGTAAGTGGCATATGTGAGCCAAAAGTGTAATGACAATGACATGAAATAATTATTTTTTTAACGGATGTCATGGATAGACTATTTCTGAAAGTTGAGTGGCATTTTTAGACTTTTTCCGTAAATTTACAATGAAATGGGGGTTTCTAAGAGTAAAAAAGGGCATATGGTCAAATATTGGACCACATAAAGCTGTTCAGACTCTGCTAATAAATCATGTACTGAACTCTTAATAACCAAAACAATCATCTTCAATTGGAATAACACTGTCGAGATAATCCAAATTAGGCATTCCTCTTGATGTTTATAGCACTAGGCAGAGGAAATTACTTCTTTAAGATCTTGAAAGGGAGGTTAGAGATCAAAATCCAACAGTCAGCATCCAAACCTCGTTTCTGGAATTCTATTTGTTGCTTCAACAGTAGCATCAAGATGTGATGAATAATCTAATCCAAGGATAGCTTAGAGCCAATGGCTCTGTAAATATGGGTAGAAGAGGATAAGGCTTTCATTAATGGCCATCAATGTCAGCAGTTCTATCTCAGACGAATTTTCAATCATTCAGAGCACATGTGACTTCCACAGTTCCACTGGAGGCATATTTGTCCCTGTTTTGGCCAAAAGATCAAACACCTTCAAGAGGAGATATTCACAAAGTATCCACATGAACATGAAAAGTACATCAAATTGACAAGTTTGAGAAATGAGAATGGTTTAATGTCTGAGAATTTGAAAGGATTGCCCTTGTCCAATATTGGAAGTGATACTCAAGGCGAACAGAAGCCTGGATAACAAGACTCAAAGGAGTCTTTTGTCGCAAATACAAGAAAACTCTAGCTTTCATCCCCGTCTTTAACAAAATTTCACTCGTCCAACCCATAAGTCTGCTAGCATATGATATACATAGACTCTATAGCAAGAAGCAAACAATCGAATGAAGGAAAAGGCGTCAAGGAGTTCGTTGCCCAGAGCCAAAACCCACTGGCTGGCACACGAATGGGAGAGCGCTAGAGAGGATTAATGGGAAATGGTCAATCTTGCTAGGAATGGGCAGGAGGAGCTACAACCAATCTCCTTATCAGTTTAATCTTCTTTCCTCTTTCCATTCTATTCATGTATTGTCAATTTATAAATTCCTACAGTATTAAGAAGAGGAAAGCAGTCTTTTGACTGGACATGCACATGATCTTGCTGGAAGGCAAGTCTAGCTTTTCAAGAGGAGATTCAGATTCAACAATGATAAACGCTAAAATGGATCCATCCAGTAATGGTTATTTCATTGTTCTCAGTGCCTTAAGTAAGAAATCTTATGCAATATGCTGCTACAACATACCTAGTTAAGATAGTCTGAGGAGGATAAATAGCACAAATTCAGATATTATAATTCTATTCAGGAAAAAAGCATCATTAATGGATAGATTTCAAATAGCAAGGATATTTGATGCCAGCACAAGAGAGTTGCATCAATGTCTTTGACATTATTAGACTTAGGTCCTCTTGCCGCACTTGTGCCATCTTCTTTATGATTTAGGATCTAGGATGTTTCAAGAAGAATCTTTTGATTGGAACTAAAGCACCAAAACAACATTAAAATAACAACGTTCAAACCTACGTTTTTCTTTTAAAAGGAACTCTTTGAATAAATATACAAGATTATATCTACACCTAACTAAACTGAGAGAAGTAACAAACTTTGAAACCCCCCACCAAACTCAACAGAAAGATACTTTAGACCACAGTAATAGATCGCACTTTCTGTTTGATCTGAAAAGCAGAACTTCTAAATAGTGTCTGTCATAGCCCTAATTTTGGTAAATACAAATTGAAAAGTCCTCAACTTTTACATCTAAAGGTGCTCAAGAATGCTGAGTAGTGGAATCCTACATGAAGAATACACAATAAATAACATGGCTATACCTTTGTTGTATATACCCACATTCCAAACTTGATCCGAGTTTTTACTTAGAAAAAAAGAAGAAGATACGTTACATTAAGAATGACACGAAGAGTATACCATATGAAGATGGTGTGAAATGAACTATGTAAGTGGCATAATCTCTTTATCCCTCTGTTTCCTGAGACGAGAAAATTCAGTCCTCAAGTCTCATGACCTTTCAACAGCAAAAAGACGGGTGTACAAAATAAATTGAGCAGAATTTTGCTGATATATATCTTCAAGCAGAAGTGGCCAATCTTTATCCGAAACAAATTAAAAAAGGAACGAAGAAAGGAGTTGATGTTAACTGCTTATTTTGGGTCATCCTCTAAGCTTTTCTTGGGTAGGCAACAGGGAGAGACATAAGGAGATAACATAATAATCTAGATTAATCAGTATATATGACAAAAGCAAAGGAAATATAACTATAAATTTTGGTGCTCAAAGCAACATACAAATCCCTAAGGCTCTATTGCCTATGGACATAATAAGATCTGCATGTAATACTGATAAACCTGTATCACTGATGTTAATATGGATATGTTTACTTCTTCCGTTGCTTACGGAGCATTGTCATCAAACAGAACTTTGTAAAACCGCTTCCTCTCTTCCGGATCAAATATGCCACCTAAATCTCCTCCTTCCTTATCTTGTTCTGATGAAATTTCGTCGCTTTGGCTCCTCCTTTTCTCTGGCTTTGGCGTTATCATGCCTCTGTTCCTCTTCTTTTCTAAATTCAATATATAATGTCTGCGATTATATTCATGGAGTCCCTCCTGCATTAATTCTCCAAACTTCTCCTTGACAACAACAAGAGGGTCCTTTTCGATCAGTTCTGACCCATTATATGCTTCCCTGAGGAGAACTGTATAGATCTGGTATCTGTTAGAAACATAGAATATTCCAGGATGTTTGAGCAGAAAAACATTTAATTTCTCTGGTAAACATAATTCCTTTCTGAAATGGCCCAATTTGAAAATTGATGCCTTTTTCCACAAGGTCAATGACAGTAATTCATGCACTACCCCCACTGTTCTCTTGTCCATTTCCTTTGAACCATCCACTAAACCATCAAGTCCAAGATAAGGTGAAATATATGGAGTAGAATTAAAATCTTCAAATCTTTCCCACGATTTGACCCAAGTCGGAGGCAGGGTGCATGGGAAGCCTGGCTCTCGACCATCCTTTATGGCCTTTCTTTCGACTGCAGAAATAGCTAAATCAGGGTTCCAGGCTGTGAGCTCAATCTCCATCGAACTCCGCCTCCCGGTGTGGTTAACAACTCTAAATATTTGAGGGTACTTGGGTACAATCCTGAGCAAATAATCATCAGGAAATCCAAAATTCCTCCTCAATTCGTTAAGTTTCATAATATTCAGCCTTTGATCACGGCTCATCATCAACAACTTTGTTAATCGCTCAGCATATATCGGTTCCTGCATATCCTTAACAGACTCTTCCTCTTCAGTCAAAAACATCATTCTTTTAGTCAGACCACAATAGTACTCATCATTCTCAAGGTAGACTTCAAAGCAACAAGGATACTTTTTCAGCCAATTTAGAGCTTTGCCTTGAAGATCAAGAGTCTTGAACTTCTTCTGCAGGTATTTTACTGATGCAACCTGGTTAGGACATCTCATAATAATGTTCTTAATCTGATTATTCACTATCCATCGACGGTTTCTATGTAATGCACCTTCAAGATCTGGATCTTTCTTCATTGACCAAAGAGAAAGCCTTCGCCGAACACAAACATTAAACATTGTATCCCACAAACTCAAGTACCCATTTCTCTGGCTTTTCACATAAATCTGAGTTGCCATTCCTAATCACCACTTAACTAGCAGGAGCGGATGTACATATGCAATATGAGCTATGAGTTCAGTAGAACCCAGTAACTTTGGCTCAGACTCTTATAGGTACAAATATCAAATTTCGAACCCATTAACTCAAATGGACATAGGGTTCAGTGGGGTTCTCGAACCCATAAAGTTCAAATTTAAATCCGCCCCTGCCAATTAAGATGCAATTACTGCCTCAGACAAGTATATAAAATCAACATGAGTTCTTTTCTAAGCTATTATTTGAGAACCCCGTTACTTTAAATAGTAGAATAACATCAAAACATCAACCAAATACTCTGCCACGGAGAACATATGAAATCAAATTAGTTTCACATGAAGGCTACTATACTGAACCCAATTGCTTAAATTTGTAGAATCATATGAAAATATGCAGCAAAGACGGATTCTTGCTTGCTAATAAGAAATGAGGATGTCAGTAGATTTATCAATCAACTGAAATTTTATAAAACGGACCTTTACAAGGAAGGAAAAAGCACAAAAGCAACTCTTCAGTAATTCTCAGAAGGAGACTTGCAATTTTCTGTTGTTTTCTTATGGGGCTAGCGGCTTTCAGTAACAGACATTTTCATTTATCTCTCTTTCTTGTTTTGCCTCACACACCTCGGACAATATCATAGTACGCCTTTTGACAAACTACAGATCACAGTTTTTCTTCTACTACTGCTAATACTAAAAAGTCAAAATCCCTTCTATTTCGGCCATCCTAATTCCTAATTTAGACGTATGGATGGTAAACGAAGCGGGTCAAATCGGATATGGTGATGTTTTACCGGAGAAATTAAAAAATAGTCAGATTTACAAGTGGTCATTCAAAAATATCCATAGTTTCAAAAGTAATCGAAATTTAGCTATTTTTCATGTAAAATTAAATTCGAAAAATACTGCAGCATAATTTCAGTATAATATATTAGAGTTCCAACATAAGTATACTCAGAGACGGATGGGTAGGGGTGGTATGTCACTCACTCGGTTGGTAAAATTATCATATATTTATATAATTTTTTTTTTAATTAGGTTAAATATATGATCCTACCACACCATTCACAAACTAGACAAAGGTGCTATGACTGGTAGACCTTTTTGAAAGCTTTTTTCGCGAGTAAAATTCAAATTCGAATTTATCTTGAACCTTGTATGACTTTCCCTTTTCGTTGTGCTTTTTATTTCTTTTGTCCTAGTCATTTTTTTTTTTGGATACTGCTCAATTTTCTATTTGTTGTTTATTATGTTTATGTTTTTCCTCTATTCTATTACTTTATCTGCGATATTTAGCAAGAACACTCAAAAAAGAGCCTCCAAAATTTAAGAATTTCATAATATAGGCATTGCTCCTAATCTCAATTCTTTTAGTTTTCTTCTTTCAAAATCAAAAAACTTGGGTCTTCATATTTAGATTGAGATCAAAATTACTCTTTTTTTATTATAACATAATTTTAAAAAAAAAATGATTGTTAAATACAATTTGTCACACCTCCTTTATCCCGAAAGGGGGATTATTTATCCAATTTCAGAGTCGCCACTTGGGATAATTTATGGTGTCCCAAGTAACCGATTTATTTTAAATCCGAGGAAATTTTGACTCCGTTTAAAGTTTGCGAAAACAGAAAAACTAGATAAGGAATTCTGTTAACCCGGGAGAAGGTGTTAGGCACTCCCGAGTTCCGTGGTTTTAGCACGGTCGCTTAATGATTCATACTTGGCTTATTTTATCGAATTACTCATTTTAAGACCTATGTATTTAACTTTTAACGCTTCTAATTACTTGATTATTCGTGATTATGGAATTATCTTGAAAACGAGTCACGTGTACGTGTACTCGTCTCATTTGGAGCGTCAAGAATCATGTCACGCGTACGTGTATACAATTCACAACACTTAATTGTTTAAGATTGTTTTGTCCAAAGTTGCGCGAACGTATACCTTGGTTTTAACTTTGAAAATCGTAATCATATCACGCGGACGTATACACAATTACGATAATTTGATTAATTAAGAGTGTGCCTAAAGCATGCTATTGTATGTAATTATTTGACGTCTTTTAATTGGGCTTTTTGCATCCGTGTCCGTTTTTTGTGCCACGTTTTAACTTATACCCGCTTTGTAAAAAAAATTGAATCTGTACCCGCTTTTGCGCATAACTTCAGCATGCGGGGCTGAAGTAGCAAAGGCAATCACGCAAAACTTCAGCTTTCTAGTAGACGACTTGCGAACTTAAGATCTAGAGCTGAAGGTTTTGTCTTGTAACTAGGGAACTTCAGCATACGAGGCTGAAGTTCTTCAGTTATAAAAACAAAAACTTCAGCATACGGGGCTGAAGTCTTCAGCCCTAGAGCTGAAGTTTTGTCTTTGTAACTGGGGAACTTCAGCATGCGGGGCTGAAGTTCTCCAATTATAAAGATAAAAACTTGTAACTAGGGAACTTCAGCATACGAGGTTGAAGTTCTCCAGTTATAAAAACAAAAACTTCAGCATACGGGGCTGAAGTTCCCCAGTTACAAAGACAAAACTTCAGCTCTAAAGCTGAAATTTCCAAGTTATAAAGACAATTACAAAGACAAAACTTCAGCTCTATAATTGTCTTTGTAATTGTCTTTATAACTTGGGAACTTCAGCTCTAAAGCTGATGTTTGTAACTGGAAAACTTTGTCTTTGTAACTGGGAAACTTCAGCCCCGTATGCTGAAGTTTTGTCTTTATAACTGGCGAACTTCAACTTAACTGGCGAACTTCAGCTCAGCGAGGGGGGGAGGGAGCTGAAGTTATTTAAAAAGTGGGTACAAGTTAAAAGTTTTAAAAAAAACGGGTATAGGTTAAATGGAGGCGACCAAATAAGGTACCCCGTGCAATTTTTACCTTTTAATTTATCAGGAATGGCCAGCTCTACCTATTAGGTCTATATGTACTTAAACTATGACCCAAATCCAAACTAATGTGATTAGCCCAAATGGAATAGTCTCAATGTTATATTCTGTAGTCTATTTATCATTCTTACATGTTTTAGGCATTATTTGTTAAGGCCTATATTTATTCTAATTCCACATAACGAAAGCCTGATTCTAAGAAACAACCAAACTACTCCTATCAAACTATTGCATTTCCAATTCAATACATCTAGTTCACTCATTCACATTCCATTATTCTTAATTAAACTCCCGTTAAGCAAACATACTACTAATGATAATCATTATTATAAAACAAACATACATGACAATGAAGCAGTAGCGGACCAACAAAGTTGATCAAAAACTGTTCGAAAATGGAGTAATGCCGTGAAGAAAGGAACCAGACCACTTAATTGAAGCATCTGAAACCTTCCAGTACAGGGGAATCAAAAATAGTGAGAAGGATCCCCAACAGACCTTGGACGGAAAACCAACAACTGACTAGCGCTCGACCGGAAAATACGTCGGCAACTCTAGCAGGACCTTTACTGACCGGAAAAATCGATGACAACCTCAACGACAAACTCGAACTCGACCCTTTCTCAAGTGAACTTTCACGAAAAAAAAGAAGAGCTTGAGCTATGTGGTTTGGGACTGCCGTTGTGAGGTTTTGGAGGGGGTGATTCGAGGCTGCTTTTGGGGTGAAAACTGGCAGCGGTTTTAGTGATTTATTGCCGAGTTTTTGCTGCCTTTTGGACTGGTTTTTCACTGGAGTTTGACGAGGGATTTGAGCTCGTTTTTGGGCTGTTTTTGCTGGGGTTTGAGGCCCATTTTCATGGCTTTTGGGGGCTGGTTTTGTGCTGGAATTTGGGAAGCTATTTGATGGAGTTAAAGGGTGGTTTAATGGAGGTTTTATGGACTGATTTTAATGGTGAAAAAGATGAGGCTCTGATGGTGGATCTACTTTATTAGAGAAGAAGAAATGGACCAGCAAAAAGGATTGACGGGATAGATCACTATTGCAGAAGGAGGTAGAACCGGGGGAAGAATTATGGCTGTAAAGGTCCTCGCCCTCTTAGGCACATGGTTCTAAAGATTCAATCTCAAAGCGGTACTAAAGATTAGGCAGAGGAAGAACTAGACTGGCCATCG
>ML388299.1:78568-114449 GCA_005239525.1 Nicotiana knightiana | reverse complement strand
TGAGATAATGAGACCAAAGCATGAAAAATCGGCTGCCTGCGAAATCAACAGGAAAGCTTTGGCTGTTTGCTTTAGCAACGACGGTAAAGGGCAGGTTCTGTAGTCAACTGCACTTGGTCACTTCCTGCTCTGTCGGGTCATTTGATCTTCTCAGTTCCACTCGGGCATACTCTTTCATAGGCTCGATACAGGTTGTGACGTCGGGTCGTCTCTTCTCTTCATGAATCTCAGTTGGAAGCCCACATTTTCATCAGACATCCAATGAAGTAGGAGCTCGCTCCCTACCTAGCGGTACTTCCATGGCTTGCCTCTCGAGGTCCTGTTTGAAAGGCAGTTGCGAGAACCCAGAAGCTAATGCCTGAGCTTTTTCTCTCTCATTCTCCCCTCTCCTCGTTCCCCTTCTGTTTTTTTTTTATGCATATCTTTGTGTGTGTTTATATAGGAATAGATATAGGGATTAATTGGTAGCCAAGAAAAAGAGCGTATGAGCATATAATTTTTTTAGGGAGAGCATATGAGTTCGTTATAAAAGATAATGAAGAATCTCTCCACGTGGAAATGACTCGCTAGTAAATATAAAAAATACTAGCCAAATATTTAAAATCAAGAACATATAATTTTTTGTGATTTTTAATTTTCTTAAATAAAATCTACTAAAAATGAAATAAAGATAAAAATATGTAGATTAAACTTAAAGCTATTTACATAGTAAAAAGTGTTGAAAATTTTGATTTTGGTCAAAAATTAGGTGCTCACACAATTTAAATCTCCTTAGTAATAAATTATGATGTATATTTCGCAAGCATTAGATTTATGATTTTAAGTTTTGAGATCTTCTAGTTTATCTAATTGTGCATTTGCTTATAGGATATAATTTATTTATTGAAGATATTTTTTTTTCTTATTCTGATCAATGGAGTTCCCTTATTAAAGACTTTATTTTACTTGTGCAAATTAGCATACAAAAAAATCTAGTTCCCCAGTGAAAATATTGATTTAATTATATTATTAATAATAAAAGTGTGATTCCTTATTTAAAATGCTAATTATATTTGCTTCTTAATGTTTGAGATGTAATTTTCATACGATAATAATAATATATATACCCAATGAAATTTCATAAGCAGGGTCTGGAAAATTGATGTAATTTTTATATTTGCAAATAAAGTACTTATTAAATTACCCCAATGAACTAAAAGTCAAACAATGAACCAGACAAACGTTCCGAACAAACTATATATTAATAGTTATAATAAGATGTACATTAAAGAAAATTTTGGCACCCGCCATCTTTAAATCCTAGATCCGCCTCTGAGTATACTGGAACTCCAGTATATTATACTGGAGTTCCAGCAATGTATACCGGTGCAGCATAATATGCTGGAAGTTCATACACATGTGCCCGAATCTCCAATATATTATGCTGGAACCTTTCGCGTGTTGGAGTTCCAACATAATTTGCTTGAAGTTCATACACAGGTACCGAACTCCAGTATATTATGCTGGACTGACCTTTGTTACAGCAAAATAATAACTATTTTTCAATGACTTAGCAAATGCTGGCTATTTTTGAACGATGAGTCCGAAAACTGACTAACCCATACTATTTTTGCATATTTTACTGGGGCAACTGCATAGATACCCATGGACTCGTGAGTCGTGATCCCTATTTAAGACAAAGCCAAAATTTATAACTTTTGGTAAGTTTATCCATTTCAAATCTACTACTAATATATAAGAGAGGATGAGCAGCGGATGGTCAACATACTTAGCACCTAAAAGGCGTTTTGGTAATTTATGTTAAAATAGAGCAATATAATTGCTTAAAAGGGAACTTTATTGTAGCTTCAACATAATTTTTTGAGTATTTTTTGACTAAATTGCTCCTGAGCTTATATCATCAAACACCACCACACTTCTACACTCCAATCCTTCACGTGGGCCTCACATGCCACCCCACACCAAATAGTTTAGTGATGCACCTAGAGGTCCATTTACCTTTTCCATTTCTTCGTTTAATTTATATTGTTTTGGTGTTGATTGATCAGAGTAACTAATATATGATATTTAATATTATCTACTCCAAAAAAAAAAAATACTCTATAAATTTTAATACCTAAATGTGAGTTTTTTACTTTAATTATCCGAAAAGTGTCTTCTTTGTTGGTTCTTTCTTGGCAACTAAAATATTATTTTCTTTCACAATAATTTACACAAAAAGATTTATAGTTTAATTAAAGCTAATTTAACTTGTGAAATTGTAGTATTTTTGCTGATAATTTTTTATTTATTTTAAAAAGTCTTTCTCATTAAAAGAATCCCAATAAAATTTGTTGGCATCAATTCTATTAAGTTAACTCTTACATTGCATATATATTGTCTATCAACATCGTAATTTTTAGTTTATTATTGGCATCATACATGATCAACCAATTAAAAAGTGAATATTATTTATTAGTCTATCTAGAAGACATATAAAATGAGCATTTTAAATTTATAATAAAGCATAATATTTATTAATAATGAGGTCATAAGGAAGAATAAAGAAAAAATATACAATAAATCACAAATTACTACAATATACATATGCAGTAAGAAAAATGAAAGCAGAAAAGTATGAAAGGAAAAAGGAGAAGGAGGAGTACAAGCAATTTCACTAGCAGCAACAAGACTCTATAGATAAAATAATAAAAAGGATTAAAAAGATTCACAGTAAGAGAAAGTAGGCAGAAAAAACGGTAAAAGGAGCACCGAGGCTAGAATTAAGAGCAAGAAGTACGCCATGAGAGACAAATCTGAGGAGGAAAAAGAGTTTTTTAAAAATATATTTAAAAAAAAGATATTTAAAATATCATATGGTAATTATATTATATTATTACCACTAATTCTTTATCGCTTTTGATAATTGCAAAGTGTAGTTACCTCATTTTAGTTATGCATAATTTTATGTGGACTAAGTAACTGAATATAAAATAAATATATTAAATTATATAATTACGTTAAAATATACTCAAATTCAATTGCATAAAAACTTTCCAAACAAACTATGAGAGTTTAAATATTTGAGCTTCAAATTATTGGGCGGCTAAGTGAGACTAGTTCAACTATAGACATGCGCAATCGAATTTGCAAAAAATCGGGTTGGAAATTATAAATTTGCCAAAAGTTTGGTAAAAAGTCGTCTGTGCAAGCAATTTCTGACAGTTTTATCTGAACTCAAATATACACAACTGAAGTTTTTTTTTTTGGGTACAAAAAATAAATATTATTAAATAAATATATGCGTACAGAGATCTTGGTGCCCAAGTTTCAATGTTTCACATTTATGTATGCCAAAGCCAAAAAAATTCCCCTGATTTGCTTTCTTATTTATGGTAACGGAACCAGTTTCAGACCTATCACTGAATTTTCATATACGATTTTGCATAATTTAATATATATTTGGTTCATATTTTAAAAGAGTTAATTATCGTATAAAACTTAGCATATATTCAATGTTTGGTTAGTATTTTAATTTTCTTCCTACATAATATTTGCAACTTTATGATAGAATCTTTATATTATTTTATGTGGAGTAGAATATAGAATAAGAATATATTTATTTATTATACCTGAATAAAATTATTAAACCAACAAAACTACCTTCACTATTTCAAACTTGTATCTTGTAAAATATTGAACTCCTTAGAAATATTATCTTCTTCGGGCTGCAATCTTTCTTGTGGAATAATCCTAGTTGTTTGGAGTTAATCACAAATTATATTGGATCGTAATAAACATGCCAACTCATGAGAAAAACACATCAACTATCTTTTAAAAAATAAATATATTTACCCACATTATGACTATGATACCCTAAACAATATACAAATAAGCAATGAAACATACAAAGAAGCTGTAAAATGAAAGCTACAAACAAAGAGAAAAAACACATTTTCAGAATTGTATATTCCAACTTCCAAGTTTTAATAGACCAGCAAAACTTCCAACTATCTCATCCTACTTATCTTGTTGATTAACAAATATTGCCACATTATGAAAAATTGAATCAACTATCACTTTTTCTAAATTATAACCATAAAAATATGCTCGAAGCAATTACAAATGGAAAGAAATTGTAAAAAGAAAGCTACAAATAGAGAAGAAACATTAAAAGAATATTTTAAAATTGTTTCATGCAAGTCGACAATATTTTTTACTATCATCATCCAACCTATATATCATTTGAATTGGACACAAGATATGTATGATTGCCAAATCTTCCTCGATTATGAAAAAGAGCATCAACTTTCAGTTTTTCAAACAAATATTTTGCAAAAAAACTAGTATTAATTAACTTGGCATGATTCGAAACGTGGAGGAGTATAAAGGAAAATAAATTTAACCGCTTTTATAAAAATAGCGAAACAATACAACTTTGCAAAAATAACAAATGAAACAGCTGGAGAACATCTCTCATCAATGCAAAAAAAAGTGACTTCTATAGGTAGAATGAAGATAGTATCAAGTCTTGTAAATTGAATGCTTTAGCGAAAGGCAACATAGAAATACCTCCTCCATTTCTATCCCCAAAACTGAAGCCACCGTGCACCCCATCATAATCCCCAACAATCTTCCGGGTGTGCCATTTATATTTTCCTCCTATAAACCTCATCCTAGTGCGCGGAATTTTGTACCCGTAAAATAAAATAGTACAGTTGAATTTATAAGTGGTTTCCAGATAAGTTAATTAATTCGATCTTGAAATAATAACAGAATTGAAGAAATACGTAATACTTAGCCTTGAGATGAAGATGAAATAACATAAACAATAAATCCGGAAGCAAGGTTTCCAGACACAACTGTAATGAAATCGAACAATAAGAAGATAAAATTGTACAGAGCTTTGAATAGATTATAGCGTAAGTTTACCAGAAAATTCGTATCTTTTACAGTGATAACAAAGCTCACTATTTATAGCTGTACTTGGGGAACAATGACCTAGGATCATGCCTTTCTTTAATGCCAATTATGAGGGCAATTAAAAAATGTGTAACGGTCAGCATAAATGACAAATTTTTTATAACAGACATGTACTAAATGCTGCAGAATATTATCCATTAAATGCTACCGGGTGTTAGATATTTATTGCATTTTATGAGCATTCTTCCCGGTAACAAATGGAACTGTTGTCTTCGGTTTTAACTATCCTCTGTCTTCGGCTCCACGTGTCATTTTCTTATGCAATTACTTAGCATAACATATTTTTACCCTATACAGATAGTCCCCCTGCTTTCCGGTGACATAATTTTATGTCATGGGGAAGTTGGTAGAAACATCTTTTTGGCGAAAATTTCTCTGACCCCCTATGAAAAGCTTCTGACGGTTGATTAGACGCATGCCTCTCTGCATTTAATGCCCTGAACACGCATCATCCCACGATAGCATAACTTTTGCCAGTTATCGAGGTAATTATGACCATGAATTTAGCCGACTAAACCTTTACTTATATGCATCAATATCTTTCATTCATACCCCATAATTCTTCAAACTCTCTCAAACTCTCTTCATTCAATTTGTACTCTGTTCTTCAACTTTTCTTTAACTCTTTTCAAATGAGAAAAACTTTTCCTTCTTCCATAACATACAATGGCTTCTTCTTCAAAAAGTACTGATTCCTCAAAGAACAAAAACAAAGCCGATAATACCACTCCTCCTATAGTAAGCACCATCATCCCTAGAGGTCTTGTCACAACTAAAGACTTTGAAGAGAAATTTCCTTTTGTTAGCCCTCGTACATAGGCCGTTAGCAGATATCCTTATTCCATCCATCCTTCCAGCATTCCTGTTGTGAAGGAAGATTTTCGTTGCCAGAATTTAGACATTATCGCTCCTGATTTGGGAAGCGGGTAACCTTACTCAAGAAGGGTTTTACATACTTCTATACGTATCCCTTCACTTTGGGGACATTTTCTCTGAGTGGAGAGATTGAATCCATTATTGCAGAGTTTTGCCTTCGCTACCAAGTATGTTTGGTGCATGTGAGTCCCTGCATGTGGAGGACGATTGCTTGCCTTCGACGCCTGTGTCAAGAAACGGGGGAGGAGCTATCCCTAGCTCATGTGATGAACCTTTATTCCCCCAAGATCTTCCATGGGGGGATGATTAACTTCAGCAAATGAGGCCACCATACACTTCTATCCAACATGGATGATGATAACAATCATGGGTGGATGGAACGGTTTGTTTCAATTACCATCAGTGAAATGATCCCGGCCTTGGCTCCTTCCTTCTCGAAATTGTGGAACCGCACTCGTAAGTATACAATTTGCTTATACTCTTGTTAAATATCCTTTCCTCGTCATTATTAAATTTTCTTCATTTACCTGCCTCAGCAACTCGG
This sequence comes from Nicotiana knightiana, assembly GCA_005239525.1. Taxonomy (NCBI): domain Eukaryota; kingdom Viridiplantae; phylum Streptophyta; class Magnoliopsida; order Solanales; family Solanaceae; genus Nicotiana; species Nicotiana knightiana. Next base: position 108,067 of record ML388299.1, on the reverse strand, counting down.
TGGGTTCCCCCTAGGATTGAGGGCTTGGACCAATCGGTTCAGAAAATTTTGGACGTTACTATTCCCGAAACCCGCTCGTGGAAAGAGTTGTCCCTGAAATATGGGTGGAAGGCCAAAAATAATAGTAAGTTTAACTCATCATGTCCTTACCTTTTCTAATGAGAAAGTTATCTTATTCTTATCTCCTATTAAATATAGGTTTACCCTAGGTCTTAGTTGTCGTCCCCGAGAAGGATGTTTTGGCTGATCCTGCTGATGCGACGAGGCTATTTCACAGACAGGAATCTCCTGGCATGCTTCTGGTGCACATGCTTCTTCTCGGAGTCCCCGACTGGTAAACTAGCAACCAAAAAGAAGGTGTTCCTCCGCAACCATGGGAAAGAATAAGAGGGCGAAGAATACTGCCCCTAAGTCATCTCCAGAAGCCGTGGTGATGAGCCCTCCACCCGAGCCGGCCTTAGATATCGTGATTATTGATGATGATGGAGAATATAGCGAGGAGGGAGATTCTCTACATAGAAAACCGACCTTTCTCAACTCAACAGACCGCTCAATCTGTTGAGTTAGTTACACCAACCGAGGACGATGTCTCAGCTCTCTGGAGGGAGTATGAAATGGTGGAAAATGCCAACTATCTCTTTCGGATCCCAGACACTGCACCCAGTATTATGGGGCTGAGTACAGGGTCCCTACCGTCTTCGGTTGATGACCAGAACCCAGCAGTGCGTTTGTCGAAGCCGCTTCTCTATCTTCACCAACTCTTCCACCAGCAACTACTACATCATCTTCGCCGGCCGCATCTGTCTAAGAAGAGGGTGTTATTCTCCCCCAATCCCCAATTCATGGGAATTTGGGGCAAAATTATGCTGCCCCCTCAGAAGATCCACAAAGGAGGAAGAGCGTTACTCTCTCGGTCTCCACCAGATGCAATTTGCTATCCCAACCAGTGGAACTTGCTAACTATTCGAAGCCTTTGGCTTCAAAAAAAGATTGGGAAAATATACATGCTCTCTTGGGTGAGTGTTTGTTGAACAATGCTATGCACCACGCCGCAGCGGTACATTCTTCACTTCTTTTGTCATTTCTTTTGTCTTTGACTAAAAATATATCGTGTTTTCTTGGTTTTAGGCCAATTTACTTACTTCCGAGGGCCTCCAGAGGTTGATTCGAAAAAAAGAAGAACTTACCTCCACATGGGATCAACTTTTGGCCGAGGGGGAGCAAACTGCTGCTCGCCTCTCCAAATTGGAAGCCACAGCTGCTGAGGCCGTTGTATTGGGGACTCGTTTGCAGCAAAGCGAGCAAGAAGTGGAAACCCTTATCCAAGATATTGGCCCGTCGAGGGTTTAATTTGATGAGGCCAAGGCCAAATGGGATGAAGTCCATAGTGCCCTTCTTGCTGCAATCAATCGCGAGGCTACCTCTGCTGTGAGATTGACCAACCTAGAGGTAGCCTTGAACTCCAAAACTGAAGAGCTTGCTGTTGTGGGGGTAAAATATGCCCAATTGGAGGAGAAGTACAAGAATACCATTGAGCATAATAGAATTTTTAGCTCTACTGTCCGCGAACTCGATGTTAGCCTCAAGTCCACTAGATCCGTTCGGGAAAATCTTTCTGCCGAGGTTAACCAACTTAAATAAGAACTCAAGCACTGAGCGACTTCTATCGTTGTTGAAAAAACTTATGTTATGTACAATATGAGGAGAAAAACCTTAGAAAAGGCTAAAGCGGGTATCGTTGACTTTGATGCCGAAATCACTAAAGTCCGTGAGCTAGAGTCAGCTGCTAAAAGGGGTCTCCCGGCAGGGCCTGATGCTTCCTGTTCTTCTGGTTCTGATTTCGAAACCTCACGAACTAGATAGAAAAGGGAAGGCGAAGATGTTGAGGGTCAAACTGATAAGGGCCAAGATGTTGAGCCATCAGCAAATCTACCCACTTCCCCTGGGGCGCAAACACTTCTCTTCCTCCTGGTTTCGGAAATGCATCACTTTAGATTTTCCTTTCTTTTCCCAACTTTTGTATCTATGCTGTTTCAGCACGCTTATTGTGAGTAAGAACATCTTTTGCTCAAGTATTGCATGAGTCCTTTTTCATTTGAATATTTATGCAATTTTTAATCTTTGCATTCTTTTTTGCTTAAGTGTTTTGCACAAGTTTTACTATTTGCCTCTGATTATGTAAGGCCTTGGGTGTATTTTCCCCAAAGCATTTGGATTTCGGCACAAGTTCTTCCAAAATCAACCCTTTATCGTGAGGATTTTAATAAGAGAGGGACCTCTTATGTTTACGGTACTCTTGGAGAGGACGTCTCCTGTTCATTACGACACTAGCATTTGAAGTACTTGTTTAACTTTCAAATGATAAAATCAGTTCATCATTCAGACAAGAAACAAGATAGTAATAAAAGGAATTTGCTTTATTCTTTCCATTTTTAAAAAGTACATAAAAATTGGTTATGCTCAAAATAAATTTCCCTTTTTTGTTTCTAGATTATACAACTTGTTTCTACGGGCTAGCTGCGTAGTCCCGATTCTCGATGACATAACTATGCTTCTGGGTTTTGTATTTCGGTCGACGTGGAAATCATTGTTGTTGTTTCTCATATCATACCACCCAGTGTTAGAATTCGAAGAATAATAATTGAAACACTTAAAGTTTTGCACCTTCGAGGTCTCCACTAATGAATTGCTAGATAATCTTCAGTTCAGTAACAAACTTCGCTTCCCCCTAGGAATTTATTCTATCGAGCCAAAGAGTATCTAACAATCCCCTAGTATTTTGCATTTATGAATGGTCGGGTAACTTTTGCTTGATAGCAAACTCAGTTTCCCAATGGGAATTTTGCTATCGAGCCAAAGATTATCTAACCGCTTCAGAGTGGTTCTTCGCTTGTGTGACTTGCTACTAAATGTCTTATTACTGTTGTTGAAACTTTCTTCGTAGTATGCTTTTCATTGCTGCCTCATTAAAAACCTTGCCAGAAAAACCCTATTGGGCAAAAACTGGACGAAGGGAAAAATAGTGCAGCACATACTTTCAGTACATGTGATATCTGTTAGCAATAATATCTCTTGAGGTGTGCCACATTACAGTTGCTTGGCAACGTTTCTCCATCTTGATTCTCCAACTCTTATGAACCTTTCCCGGTGACAGCTGAAACCCCGTAGGGGCCTTTCCAGGTTAGACCTAGCTTCCCTGCGTTGAGTTAATTTCCTTAGAACCAAGTCTTACACTTTGAAATAACGGAGGTTGGATCTTTGATTATAATATCTTTCTATTCTCAGCTTCTAGGCTTCCATTCTTATATGTGCCAAGTCCATGCGCTCATCGAGTAGCTCTAAGTTGACTAACATCACTTTGTTGTTTGTCTCTTCACTTGCTTGGAAATATCTAAAGGTAGGCTCTCATATTTCTATCGGGATTAAGGCTTCTGGTCCGTACATAAGGGAAAAAAGAGTTTCTCCAGTGCTCGATTTGGCTGTTATTTGGTACGCCCATAACACTCCAGGCAGTTCCTCAAGCCATTTACCTTTAGCTGCTTCCAACTTCTTCTTGAGATTTTGTATAATCACTTTGTTCATTGATTCCGCTTGGCCATTTTCGCTCGGATGATAGGGTGAAGATGTGATTCTCTTGATTTTCAAATCATCAAGGAACTTTGTGAATTTTGGGCCTATAGATTGTGGCCTGTTATCGTAGGCTATCTCTTTTGGTATTCCAAATTTGCAAATTATGTTCTCCTAAAAGAAATCCATCACTTCACATTTGCCAAATTTCTAATGACCTGCTTCAACCCACTTAGAAAAATAATCAGTTAAAATTAAGAGATTACCTACCAAGGGCCGGCGGCAGTGGTCGAACGATATCCATTCCCCACTTCATGAACGACCACAAAGATAGAATTGGATGTAATGGTTCTTCCGGTTGATGTACCCGTGGTGCGTAGCGTTGGCACTTATAACATTTTTGCACAAAAGCTTTGGCGTCTTGTTCCATTCGGGGCCAATAATGTCCCGCCCTTACCAGTTTTAACACTAAGGAATCTGCATCCCGAATGATTTTCACATATCCCATTGTGGACTTCTCGCATAACATAATTAGCTTCGGCCACTCCCAAGCATCAGACCAGCGGGCCTTAGAAAGTTTTCCTGTATAATTGGCCTCCTTTGACGCTATATCGTGCTGCTTTGGCGCGTAGTGCCTGGGAGCCTTGGAGTCTTCGGGAAGCTTCCCGTGCTCGAGATAATCGATGATCTCATTTCTCCAGTCCCAGACCAAATTAGTCGTATTTACCTCATAGTATCTATCTGCGTCCATAACTGAGTGCATGAGCTGCACTACCATCCCGGAACCCGATCCCTTTATTTCTGTTGATTAACTGAGTTAGATAATGCTACTACTTCTGCATTTTCTTCCCTCGGGATGTGAGTAATCGACCACTCCCAAAATTGAGCTAGAAGAGCCTGGACCTTCACTATGTATTATTGCATGCACTCCTCTTTGGTTTCAAAGATCCCCTAGACCTGATTTACCACCAATTGTGAGTCCATTTGATTTCTATGACCTCAGAATCTACTCCCGGAGCCAGTTCTAGTCCTGCAATCAAAGCTTCATACTCGGCTTCGTTGTTAATTAAAGAGACCGTTCTTATGGCATGCCTTAGGTTTTTTCCCAAAGGCGTGGTTAATACTATGCCAAGCTCGGACCCCTTTACGTTGTAATATCCGTCCGTAAATAAGATTCCAAATGCCGATTTCATTATAACACCATTACTACTTCTTTGGTTGCTAGAGGCAGCAATCCCGGACTGAAATCGGCCAAAAAGTCCAAAACTTGTGACTCAATCGCAATCCTCGGTTTATACTCTATGTTGAATTCACTCATTTCGGCGACCCATTTGGCCAATCTACCCAAGAGTTCATATTTGTGAAGGATATTCCGTAGGGGAAAGGTGGTCATGACGGATATCAGGTGACATTGGAAGTAAGGCCTCAGCTTTTGAGCGGCAACTACGAGAGCTAAGGCCAGCTTCTCCAAATACAGATATCGAGTTTCTCCTCCAATTAAAATTCTACTAATGTAATAAATGAGAGATTGCGTACCTTCTTCCTCACGAACTAAAACGGTGCTTACCGCTACCTCCGAGAGTTCTAGGTAAACTAACAGTGTTTCACCTTCCTTCAGTTTTTATAGTAACAGAGGGATTAAAAAGTACCTTTTTAAATCTCTCAATGCCTGCTGGCACTCTAGGGTCCATTCGAAGTTGTTTTTCTTTTTGAGCAGCGCGAAGAAACAATGGCATTTCTTTGATGACCAGGAAATAAACCTGCTCAAAGCGGCCAGTCTCCTTGTGATCCTTTGAACTTCTTTCACGCTTGATAGCTGGTCTGGGATGTCTTCGATGCCTTTGATATTATCGGGGTTACCTCAATCCCCCTTTGAGATACCAGAAATCTTAGGAACTCATTGGAGCTGACCTCGAATGCACACTTCTCCAGGTTAAGCTTCATGTTATGCTTCCTTAGGATGTCTAAAGTTTCTTGCAAATGCTTAAAATGATCACCTGCGTTCAAAGACTTAATGAGCATATCGTCTATATAAACTTCCATGGTCTTCCCTATTTGTTTTTCTAGCATCTTGTTTACGAGCCGTTGATAAGTGGCTCCAGCATTCTTTAGCTCGAAAGGCATCATATTATAGCAATATCTGTAAATTCGTTATGACGAAGTCTTTTCCTGATCCTCCAGGTTCATCTTAATTTGGTTGTACCCATAATAAGCATTGAGGAAATTTATTAACTCGTGCCCGACCGTTGCATCAGTCATTTGATTGATGTTTGGCAGTGGGAACGAGTCGTTTTGGCATGCCTTATTCAAGTCCTTATAATCTACAAACATGCAAAATTTATTGTTCTTCTTAGGAACTATTACTACATTAGCTAGCCAGTCTGGATACTTTACCTCTCGGATCGAACCCATATTAAGTAGGCGAGTTACCTCTTCTTTGACGAATTTATTCCTAGCCTTCGCAATAGGGTGTTTATTTTGTCTTACCAGAGGGATGTGGGATCCAAGCTTAGCTTATGTACGTCCACTTCCGTTGGGATACCTGTCATATCCTCATGCGACCATGCAAAACAATTGGTATTATATTTAAGAAAATCAATAAATCCTGACCTGAGCTCGGGGTGCAGTCCTGATCCCAAGTGGAATTTCCTCTCCAAGATATTTTCAAACAACTCAACTTGCTCGAGCTTCCGCTGTGGATTTTGTTGCATCCGTCTCTTCTGGTACTTGGAAATATCTCGGCACCTATAAGATTCTGAAGCTTCTCCTCTTGGCTAACTTCACTCGATCCGGGAGCAGGCGCTGGTTCGTTTAATTGCTATGCTGCATGCTCCTTCGCTTTGCTACTGGAGATCGAAATCACATTCATCTCCCTTGCTGTAGGTTGGTCGCCTTTTATGTGTTTGATTACTTCGGGTGTTGGGAATTTCAGCATCTGATGATATGTTGATGGTACAACTCTTATCTTGTGCAACCACGGTCTTTACAGAATAATTTTATAACCCATATCACCATCCACAACTTCAAAAAGAGTCGTCTTCATCACCCATTCGGAGTTCGTGGGCAGTAGGATCTCTCCTCGAGTTGTCACGCTAGCGAGGTTGAATCTGGCGAAGATTGTTGTGGCCAGAATGATGCTTCCGGTGAGTTTGGCTTGCTCCAATACCCTCCATTGTATGATATTGGCCGAACTTCCTGGATCCACCAGAACACGTTTGATTTTATAATCTAGTACATTTAAAGAGCAGTCTAATTAGTCCGTCTGCGTCCTATTCCATGGAAGTGATGTCGTCTTCAGTTACTTCTCGGAGTCTCTTGCTATGGGTTATTGATATCTTCATCTTTTTTGCTACCGAGAAGGCGACTGTTGATATCGTTCCTCCTGAAGATCATGTTGATCGTCTGGCGCGGGGGGTCTTTTCCTATTTTTGAGTTCTCCGTGTTATCACGGTTGTGACCGTAATTGTTCTTGGTTGGTCACTTAAGAATTCTCTAAGATGACCATTTTTTAGCTTCGTCGCCACCTCTTCACGCAGATGTTGGCAGTCCTCAGTCCAGTGGTCATTCGTACCATGGTATTCACACCACAAATTGGGATCCCTCTAGCTGGTATCAGACCTCATCGACTTCGGGAACCGTGCTTCTTTAATGTTCTTCATAGCTGATACCAACTCTATTACACTGACGTTGAAGTTGCATTCTAATATCCTAGGTGATGACGTCCAATCCACTACTAAAAAGTAAATGGACATGGTCGCATGCAGTATAATTTACCCAGCTATGAGTCGGGGTCGAATCCCACAGAGAACAATATGTAGGCGATTAGGCGTGTAAGAGAATTATCACTTATTATCCTAAGCCAAACACTTAAAATGTGATTGTGAAAATATTATAGCTAAATGCGAAAATATAAACTAACCTAAAAAGTAAGTAAAATGATCAATGACTACAAGCATGGATGCATAGGGAATTACACCCAAGTAACGATCCAACATATTTCATGATTTTACAAATAGGAGCGAGTTTATGTTAATTAGCCACGAGTAATAGTTCTATATTGGCTTCTTCAGAAGATTAACAAGACTTCCTAACTGAATTATCCCTAAAACAATTAAGAGATTAAGTACACCCGAATATGGCTACAAGTAGTTCAATCCCAATTGAATTACCTTCTTTTCAACTCCTTTTTGACTCGTTTTCACTAGGTTTCTTCATGATCACTTCTAAATCACATAGAACCTACAAAATAGAAGTAAACGACATTAAACACATGATTTTATCAGTCAAACTCAGCAAAAATCTAAGGGAAAAGACAAGATAAGTTGGTAAAATACCAACTTATCAAACCCCCAAACTTAAACTATTGCTTGTCCTCGAGAAACGAAAGCAACAAAATCTCCTTCCAAGAATTTAAGTCAACAGTGCATCAATATCATGCCAATTCAAAGGATCTACTGTGAGCACAAACACATGACTTCTACTGGTACCGATAATTAATCCAAATCATATGAAATACCAAAAAAATTCAAGTGCTCAAACACTATGTAACTCTAAGTAGCAACCAAGTCATGACTCTAAGGCTTCAATATTTGCCTATCTATCACAATTAACTTCCCTCGTTCGTTCCTCCCAATTGAAAATGAGATTAAATTCACAACTCAAATCTTATGTGCACTCACACTTAAGAAACAATCCCACAATCATAAATTGTAATTCAAAACATAAATGGGATATCAAATGGAAAGAATTAACTCACTCTCACAAAAATGTTCAAATGCACACAATTAGTACCATAGGCTTGCCCTTCATGTATTTCTCCACTAATGTAGATAAACTTGGTTCAAAATTAATTAGGACTTAAAGGGTTTTAGTTTAGGATTTGGTTAAGGTAAAGCACAATTTTGGTTAGAGTGACTCAAAACCTCCCTAAGCACTATAATTTTTCAACAATCAAAGTACACTTCCTTCAAGAACTTTTACACCCTTTTTTCATTTTTGATTTCATCACCTAGTTTTTCATTTATTCACAATTCCTTATTTTTCCTTCTTTTTTTCTCAAATATTACTCTTTCTCTCTCTCTCTTTTTATTACCTTTCACCTTTTAAGCAATTTCCACATTACAATTTTTCCAACCTTCACCCCCAAACTTAGGTTTTTAACCTATGTTTACACTTTCAAAGTACTTAGGGAGGTAAGGTGACAAAAGATAAATCAATAAAGAACGAAGGGTTAAAGCTTGTAACATGGTTGCCAAAGAAAAACCTTAAAGGCTCAAAAGGAGTTGACTAGAGAAAATATACAACGGTAGGAAATTTAAGGCACAATAAGGGTCCAAGGAAGGCCTAACATCATTTTCAACCCAAGTTAGTCTAGGATTTCGCCTTGAAGCACATTCTGGGAAAGTTCTAGACTATAAATGATGCAAAGAACTCACAATAATCTCACCACACATGGCAGATGAAAACTCAAGCGGAACACAAATCCAAAATCCAATTGAAACCAATGAACTCAAAGAAGTCACATATAGACTAAGAAACTATTTAGTGAATCAAAGAGCCAAAAACTGAGTCTAAAATTCATGACAATGATCTTTACTTCAATCATTATTTGTTAAAGATAAAGAATTCATATAGCGATATTTAAATCATGTTGGTACCAAGCAAGCCATAAACATGCCAATGGGCACAAACTCCAACTCATACCACTTATTCTTCCTAAATTAACAAAAACTATATCTAAACAACAAGACTAATCCCCTTAAGAAATTCCCCTAGCTATCCATCATCAGGAAAAGTCGGCACAAAAATTTACCAAAAATTACCCGGTTCAAAAAAAAAAAATTGTCATCCTTGGAAAAAGAATCGTGGTAAAAATAAAACCAAGAATATCGCCACCAAAATAAAACATACTATTTAAACAAAATCAAGAAGTTAATAAACATCAAGTCAATAAAGCATACTATATATAAAAACAAAAACTCAAGAAGCTAGTAAATATACTAATATAACACATCACATGAAAATAAATATCAATCTACCATATCCACAGTTATACAAGAAGCCACCCCCAACTCGAAATGTTGCAATGTCCCCAATACAACTAAATAAAATAGAGTAAAATGGTGGAAAGTTCTCTTTGAATACTGCACCAAGTGCTCTCCACGCTATCGGACTCACTCGCATCCTCCTCCTCTTTTTCTTCCTCGGACTAATGAACTAGAGAATCATCATCATCATCATCTTCCGGCTCGATCGATGGCACTGGCTCTTGAGGATTTAGAACTTTCCATAGCTCTTTCACACCTTTCCACACGCGGGTGAAGAATTTATCTCTCTTGTTCTCCCTTTTCTTCAACCTGGTGTGTGCATTTGCCAGTTTGTCATGAGAAGTGCTCAAAGTACCGTGCGCTTTGACCAAATCAGTATATGCCTTCTCTAGCTTCTTAAGGTGATCCCCTTGCTTCTTCTGATCATCATGATACTGTTAAAATTCTTTCTTTGAAATGCATACAGAGGGTCCCTTAGAAGTTTCCCCAGGTCGCTGTAGAAGGCCATCTACTAGGTCATGAATCAACCACATTTCCTTAGAAAGCATAGAAAATGGTCCTCCTGCAGAAGATGATGGCTGGCTACCCTGCCCTTGATAAGCTTTCCGGGATCTATCCAATTGTTTTCTGGATCCTCCTGAACCCCTGCTAGTTGGCACAACTCAGTGATCATAGACGGGAACATCAGTGATTGACCATTCTGAATCCGATACTCCCTCAGTTCATTGATGAAAATCTCACCAACATTGAGCCGAATACCATCAATAATGGAGGCTATCATTTGAGCTCTCGTTATTGGTACATTCCACATATTCCTTGCAGGGGAGATGCGACTGCATATGATGGCCAACCATATCTTTGCTTCGGTAATGAATTCTTTGGACGTGATCTCTCTCTTTTCAGCTGCCCATGGAACATCTACACCCGGGCATAATTTGGATACCTACCACTCGCCTGAGGCACAATCTTTCGCATGGAATAGGGCCATGTCATGGTCCTGTAGGTGATAGATTTGGTTCACAACTTCAGCTCCAAAATTCACCATTTCGCCGCGAATCCTCATCTTTGGCTTTCTTAACCTGATGGTTGGAAGATTTGAATAGAACTCCCTCACCCATTGCTCATTGGCTCTGCAAGGTTGAGGGGAAAAACAGGTCCATCCCATGTCTACAAGCCTTTGATGGAACTCGGGAAGACGTTCCTGGACATTTTCCAGTAATATACCACTTTCTGAGAGCACTTTCTTCCAAATCAACTCGGCATAGAACCGTTCCTGGCATTCCAATGACAAGAACCGGTGTTGGTCATAGTTTTCCTCCACTTCCAAAGGGTTGTCATTCGCGGATTCGTTGGAGGTAGATCTTATTTCCAGCTTATTGTACCTGTAAACAAAGTATTGGATTGAAAACATGGTATGGCTATGAAAATCATTGCAAAATGATTCAAATATGGTCAAGAAATGACTGGACAGTCAAAACCTAGCCTTAGAAATTTTTTTAGATTTTCAACTCTGTAGAACACAACTTTCTAATGTCGCAATTGCGACATTTCCTTCGCAATTGCAAAGGCAACAAAGATTTACAAAGTCCACAATTGCGAGCTCATCTTCGCAAATGCGAATGTTTCCAAGCCTTACAGTTTTCGTAATTGCTACCACCTCTCCGCAAATGCGAAACTCACAAATGCGAAGAGGCCATCGCAATTGCGATCTCGTCGTCCCCAACCAAGATCCTCTCACAGAACAGTCCTAAGCCCCAAATTTTTTTGAACTAAAGCACACTTTTAGATAATCCAATTAGTTTTTAGGCACACAAACATGCAATAAACTTCACACCCAACCACGAGTTGAAGAGATTTTAATGATTTGGCCAAGAATCTCGTTCGGGCCGTTCATCGATCACATAGGAAGCACACAAAATTAATTATATTTTAACAAATCCATGTGTACTCAGACTTCCCCATTTTTCAAGAAAAGAAATAAGCTCGCACTCTCAACCAATCTCACCCAGAAATGACAACACAATTCTTGTTGTTTTTCAAATAATTTTGGCACAGAAAAGAACAATTAATTTAAGCCCTAGTATTTGAGAGCACAATGAGAGAAGAAGAAGATGATGATGCAATAGAACATAAAGAGCATAAATATTAAGCCTTCATACCTTGATGCTTGCAATTAGGAGTGAAAATGGTGAAATTTGAGAGCTAGGAGAGCGAGGAAGATGAAGGTTTGAGAGCCCCAACTTTTTTTAACTTTTGTTCAAAATGGAACACAGTTACCTGTTTAAGGCCCCTGATGTCGCATTTAACCCCTTCTTTTGCAATTGCAAACTTTAAAAATTATCATAGGTCGCAAATGCAACCTAGTCCTCGGTTTTGCGATGGGTCAAAGTTCGCAAATGCGAACACTGAGCTTCTGCAATTTCAACATCTACTGGTTTTGGCTCTCCGGTCACCCCAGCCTGCTCAAATTAACTCCAAAAATTCTATAACTTGGCAGATTAGTCAAAAATAATATACTAAGCTATTCTAAAAAAGAAAATTTCAAAAACAACTAAAAAAATCGTTGGGTCGCCTCCCACCAAGCACCGCATTTAACATCGTGGCACGACACGAATTAACTTTATCACTTTTCTCGCCACTTGGACGATGTGAATTCGATACCTATCTTAGACTCAAGCTTGTGACCACGAGTGACTGGGGAGGGGTGGTAAATAGATGATCAAGCGAAACTTTAATTTCTTCATTTTGCATTTCTTGGCTTTCATGTGAGGAATGTCATTTTGCCTTCTTGTTCCTTCAAATTGAAATCGCTGGGCCGCCTCCCACCAAGCACCGCATTTAAATCGTGGCACGACGCGAATTAACTTTAACACTTTTCTCGCCACTTGGACGATATGAATTCGATACCTAACCTAGACTCAAGATTGTGACCACGAGTGACTGGGGATGGGTGGTAAATAGGTGATCAAGCGAAACTTTAATTTCTTCATTTTGCATTTCTTGACTTTCATGTGAGGAATGTCACTTTGCCTTCTTGTTCCTTCAAATTGTAAAATGTATGGCCTTTGCCTTTCCTCCTCGAAATCCCTCATTAGCTCGTGTAGTTCAATTCCCATATCACCACACAATTCTAATGTTGAGAAATGCTTGGAATGTGACATCAAACATCCAAATTTCAATTTTTTCCGGATTTTGACATCCTCTTGGTCCCCCGGATTAGAGTCCAATTCAACCATATTTTGAACTATACCGGTTTACTCTAATTCCATATTTTTTTCTTGGCATTACCAACAAGTATGAAGTCGGTTGGTGGATGTTCAATTCTTGATTCCTCAAAATAAAGCCCACTTTCTTCCTCGAAGTTGGATTCTTCTTGACCTCTGTGGACACTTTCAAATTGATAGGCATAATGAGCCTCAGTCAATGATTTCATTTGATCTTACAAAGTGCAGATAGTCTAATAATTTCGTTGTAGTGCTTATTTTAATTCCCCGAGTGCCAAGATTTGCTTCTCCTCATTTTCAAGAATGGCCTCCAACATGAGCAACATCCTTTAATTTTGAGAATTTGAGAGTTCTTCTTGGTTTTGATCAAGTGACAAAGAAGGATTTTCGGCTTCAACCTCTAAGGAAGGTTCTTGGCTATCATTTACTTCCGAGGCTTTTTGGACCTCTAAATATTCAAGCATTTCTCCCATTGTGAGTTCAACCTTTCAAGCGCCAAATCGTTTTGGAGACTATTTTCCAAAAGCTCCTCCAAAGCATTTTGCTCTTTGTTTCCTCCTTCAAGTTGGAATTTTACCATGATCTTGAATTCTCCATTTTTACCATGCTCAACTTCTTCCACGTCCATATCCCTATATTTTTCATCACAAAAAGTAGAATCATCATAGCGGGGGTTCGGGGAAAGGAAGGACAAATAAGCACAATAATCCCAATGACCATTTTGACGACCACACCTATTGCAAATACTCCACTCATGGTTTTTAGATTGCGCGCACAATCCGCCCCCGGGAGAATTTAAATAATTTTCCAAGAGTGTGGTCCTCCACAATAAGGACAAGGGTTATCAAAGTATTGTAACGACCCGACGGGTCGTTTTGAGAATTTAAGTCTCATTTGGAAACATAAGATCCTGATCAGATTTGTACTGTGTGATTTCACTTGCGTGCATGGTCGAATTCAGTTACTAGATGATTCAGAGTCAAATCGGAAGAAGGATTCGAGTTTTGGAAGCTTAAGCGGTAAGAGTTGACCGAAATTTGGCTTTTGTGTAAATGGCTCCGGAATGGGTTTTAGATGATTCCAAGAGCTTTTATGGTGATTTTGGACTTAGAAGTGTGTTCGGATTTGGATTGGATGTCCGTAGGGTAATTTGGAGCATTTCGGCAAAAGTTGGAAAAGTTAAAATTTTGAAGGTTGAGAGGTTTGACCAAGAGTTGACTTTGGAAATATCAGGGTCGGAATGCAATTTCAAGAGTTGGAAAATCTCCGTTATGTTATTTGGAACTTGCCTGCAAAATTTGACGTCATTCCAGGTTGATTTGATAGGTTTCAAAGCGAGTTTTAGAAGTTGGAAGATTTGAAAGTCCATAAGTTTGGTTCATGGTGCAATTCGTAGTTTCGACGTTGTTTAATTTGATTTGAGACCCCGAGCGGGTCCGTGTTAGGGTATGGACTTGTTGGTATGGTTGGACATGGTCCTGGGGGGCCCGAGTGTGTTTCAGATGGTTTTCATGATTTTGAACAGGTCTGGTTCTGGTGCCTCGCACCTGCGACATCCTGCGACGCAGGTGTGGCTCTGCTTCTGCGTGAGCCTGGTCTCTTTTGCGATCATTGAGGCCCGGGAGCCTGCTCGCTTCTGCGGAAGCTGGCACGCAGGTGCGAAGGCTGCTTCTGCGGTTTCGTGATCGCTTCTGCTCTCTTGTTATTGCTTCTGCGGCGCCGCTGGTGCAACTATATTGTCCGCAGATGCGGACCTAGGCCTGGTAAGTCAAGTTCGCAGATGCAAATGTCTACTCGCAAATGCGATAGCGCAAATGCGCTTATTTGTCCGCAAATGCGGAAGTCCTGGTGCCATTTTCTCCACATTTTGAGTTTTAGACCTCTGTTTTGGGAGATTCTTCATGGGGTTTTCAAGAAAATCGATTGGGTAAGTGTTCTTACCTAGATTTATTATATTTCATGATTTTTTCTTTATTTTTGTCATTAAATTAGTGTTTTGAGTTGAGAAAAATGGGGATTTTTGAAGAAAACTTTCAAAATGAAAAATCATGATTAATTGGTATCAGAATTTGATAATTTCAGTATGGTTAAACTCTTATTGGAATGGGTGTTCGAATTTTGTAAAAATTTTCAGGTTATGAGGTGCGGGCCCGAGGGTCGACTTTTGGGTCGATTTTTAGATTTTGATAAAGATTGAGGCTTTATTATTCGGAATAGTTTCTTATGAGCTTTATTTGTGCTTTGAAGTTGTTTTGGCTAGACTTGAACCGTCCAGAGGTCATTTCACCCAAGAAGTTCATTTTAAAGTATCAATCTGTCTTTTTTGAGGTAAGTATCTTGCCTAACCTTGTGTGGGGGAACTAACCCTTAGGGTTTGAGTCTTCTATACTAATTGTAGTCCCTGTACGCGAGGTGACGAGCACGTGCTCGAGCTTATTTTGTGAAATGTTGGCCTTCTAGGGTTCTTAGGTTCTTGTATTCACTGAGTATGAAGTTGTTTTCGTTATGATTAAGTTTTTCTTAATTAGTAGTTTCACTTTACCTGCTTCATTTGGAATTAATTGCTTCGTGATCCACTCTTCTTGCTTACTTAACTCTTATATGACTAAACTTAAGATTTTACCTTTTCTATTGCCATGCTATCTTTTCGTAACTGCTTATCTTCATTTGAAATTATTATTATCTCTTTTGTAATTGTTTAGATTTAATTGAGGTTATGATTATCTATCCGTTGCTTATCCTTAATTGAATTTGTTATATCTCTTTCATAATTGTCCAACCTTAAAAGAAGTTTAGATATCCTGCATCTTAGTTGACTTGTCTTTATTTGGAATTATTTGACTTGTGTTAGCTCCCTTGTCGTCGAACTGTACATTTGGGACCGTTGTTACATATTATTTTCTTCCTTGTTGAGCTGTTTTTATTATGGCTAGCATTTTCTATTATGGCTATTCCTTGTGAACTTGTTCTTTCGTTTCTTTGAGTTCTAGAATTTCTGAGTTGATTTGCTTGCCGTACTCTGGTATTTTGTTGTCATTGTTGCTGTTGTACTTGTTTTTATAGGGTTGCACGAGGTTTTTGCCGTGCAGTTTTTGTTATGGGGTTGCACGAGGTTTCTGCCATGCTATTGTTACTATTGATATTTGCACATGCCGCGTGACAAGGCGGGCTATATATATGTGGGTTACGCATGTGGTGAGACAAGGTGGGAACATTATTATACACGTGTGGCGAGACAAGGCAGGCATTCACTTTATTGTTGCACACGTGGCGAGATAAGGAGAGTTGTAGCAAGTATTGATTTGTGATGACTTGTGATGGCCTAGGGGAATTCTTGTTGTTGATATTTGTGTAGTGTACACTTACCTGTGTGAGATATATCTTGTGGAAGGTTGTGGGAAAACATTCGACGTGTTGTCCATTTCTTTTCCTATACTTACTAGCTGGCATGAACCATGTTAGGACACTTGCACAAACATACACGTAGTTAAGTACTCTTATCGGTTAAGAGGTTTGCTTGATATTGTTGAGTATTGATGCATACCCTTCTTTACTTGCCTTCTATGTGAGAATGGATCTATTTGGCACGTGAGTCATCAGCGCAGTTATTAATTATAATGAGAGTACATGATGCCAAGTATTAGGATTCAGGAATTGGGACCCGCGAGTTGTTAATATACTGAGGTTCGGTACCTCGTGGAGGTTATTGGCTAAAACCTGGTGTGAAAACGGTAATTTTGTTCAGTTGTTATTTGCCTTTCATTTATTGTGATCACCGGATTTAGACTGTGCTTCTGTATATCTAGTATGTCATTATTATAGTGTTCCGCTATTAGTTGTTGTTTTCTTTCTTACTGCAATTACAATATTATTTGTCACTATGCGCAGTCGTTACATAGATATCGTACTATGTTGTCTCTACCCTTATACTTGTTTAGGTTATTTTGTCCAGTAGGTGTCTTAACTGTTCCTCGTCACTACTCCACTGAGGTTAGTCTTGATACTTGCTGGGTACCTCTGTGGTGTACTCATACTACACTTCTGCATATTATTTTGCAGATCTAGGTATTTTGAAGTCAGTTGATCATTCACTAGAGGTGCGAATTGTTCCTGTGGAGACTCAAGGTAAACCTGCTGCTGCGCTCGCAGGCTTCAGAGTCACCTTCTGATTTTGTATTCACACTGTTTACCTTATTTCAAATAGTTGTATTTAGAAATTTGTAGCAAACTATGTAGAGCTTATGACTTGTACTACCGGTTTTGGGATTGTAAATTTATGGTGATTCTCTATTTCAGAATTTGTTAGATGTTATTTACTCATTGTTGTTATTCGGCTAATGTTAGGCTTACGTTGTCCCTGAGACTATGTGCCGTCACGATACCCAACATAGGGGAAATTGGATCGTGACAAGTTGGTATGAGATACCAGCTGACCAATTTTTATTATATGATGCCATTTTTCGAAAACTAAGAAAACAAACAAGAAAAAAAAAGAATTTAACAAAGATGAGAAAATAAGTACACAAATATTCACAAGTTTGGACCAAAGCACTTACGCTTACTTCTCAAACAATCTAAATACGCCAAATTATTTATCGGCAGCAACGCCAATTTTAGTGACGTCCAAATCCACTACTAAAAATTAAATGGACAAGGTCGCATGAATATAAACCCAACTATGAGTCGGGTTCGAATCCCACAGAGAACAATATGTGGGCGATTAGGCGTGTAAGAGAATTATCACTTATTATGCTAAGCCAAACACTTAAAATGTGATTGTGAAAATATTATAGCTAAATGCGAAAATATAAACTATCCTAGAAAGCAAGTAAAATGATCAATGGCTACAAGCATGGATGCATAGGAAATTACACTCAAGTAACAATCCAATGTATTTCACGATTTTATAAATATGATCGAGTTTATGTTAATTAGACTCGGTTAATAGTTCTATATTAGCTTCTTCCGAAGACTAACAAGACTTCCTAATTGAATTATCCCTAAAACAATTAAGAGATTAAGCACACCCGAATATGGCCACAAGTAGTTCAATCCTATCCCTAGGTAGAATCTATAAAATGAGGGTTAGAGCCTCAAGTTCTTGTTAATTAATATTCCCAACCCCAAATTATCTTTCCCAAAATTAATTCGAAGTAAATGGGCGAGTCCTAGGGTTAACTAATACCTTTGGAAATATTAAAGAACAAGAATAATTAACGAATCAATAACTCACTTCATGATAACTAAAAATCATTCAATATATAAGCACAACAAGATATTCACTCCATATTTTAAATATGAATATTTTCATAAACAAGATTCAAGTTGTTGGAAAAAATATTACACACACTTAGATATTCAATACAAATCAAGAAAATGAAGAAATGAGTAAGAAATTCTCAACCAAAAGCTTCAAATCTTCAAGACCCAAGTGTGTGTGCAAGAACCCTAGCTCCAAAACTTGTGTTCTCTAGTCAAGGCTGCCAAAGATATGCCAAAGATCTGTTTCTAATAAGCTAGGTCGTGTATTAAAGGGTTTTGGGGCCAAAAAATGTGAAACTACGGAAGTACCCAGAACTGAAGCGCGATCTTCGCATTTGAAAATCTATTTTCACATTTGCGAACTATGACTTTACTGTTGACTATCGTATTTGCGATAAAGAGTTCGCATTTGCTAAGCTTGACTGTCTGGATTGACTTCACACTTGCGATCCTTTTTTTCTCATTTGTGAACTCTGCTTGACTGGGTTGACTTCGCATTTGCGATTTGTTAATCACAATTACGAGTGCTGCTATCTTCGCATTTCCCACATTTATGTCGCAATTTCGACATCTGAGGCCATTTTCCAAATTTTCTTCGTTTCAACTCATTTTTGACTCGTTTTCACTTTCTTTCTTCATGATCACTTGTAAATCACATAGAACCTACAAAATAGAAGTAAACGACCTTAAACACATGATTTTATCACTGAAACACAACAAAAATCTAAGCTTAAAGACAAGATAAGTTGGTAAAATACCAACTTATCACTAGGGTAGGAAGGATCCCGCGTACCTAATGTTTCTTTTTCTCGCAATAATCTATTTTTCCGATCATGATCAGTTCTTCTGTCGGTAACGAACCTGTATGCCGACCAGAAACCTCTACCGCATCCTTCGCCTTGTTCATAGGGTCAGAACTGGCCCCTCAAATATCGTCTATCTGTGTTGAAATCGTCTTTTGATTTTTCTTTATTCTTCTCCCGACCTTTTGCCGACACCGGGAAGCCAATATGATCATCTTCAATACTTATCTTAGACTCATACCGGTTGTAAACATCCGCCCAAGTTGTCGCTTGGAACTCAGGTAAGCTTTCGTTCAATTTCCGAGAAGCATAAGAACATCTCGGATTCAGACCCTTGGTGAATGCTTCAGCCGCCCATTCATCCGGAACAGTCGGGAGCAACATCCTCTCCTTTTAGAACCGAGTGACAAATTCCCATGGCAACTCGGAATCTCCTTGTGCAATTATAAATATGTCGGCCTTTCGGGCCTGTACCTTTCTGGCCCCAACATGGGCCTTAATAAAAGGATTCGCGAGCATCTCAAAGGAATCTATGGAATACTCGGGTAACAAAAAATAATGTGTCAAGGCTCCCCTTGTGAGAGTCTCTCCGAATTTCTTCAACAAAACAAATTCAACCTTGTGAGGAGCTAAATCGTTCCCTTTCACCGCCGTTGTATAAGTGGTAATATGCTCCTGAGGGTCTGAAGTCCCATCATATTTCGGCACGTCGGGCATTTTAAATCGCTTCGGGATCAATTATGGTGCCGCTCTTGGTTTATGTGGCAACTGAGTATACTTTTTTGAATCCGGCTATTTCAGCACCGGTGGTGCGCCCGAGATTTTCTCCATGCGAGCGTTCACTTCCCTCATAACACCAGGAGCTCGCTTTTGAAGGGATCTCTCTCGTTGTTGTGATCGGAACGTTTCCCCCTGGACACATCAGAGCCGACCTCGCCCCTCGAAGTCTTGTTGTCGACCCTCTACATTGTTTGATTTGCGGTAGTGCCGGGAGGAACTGGACCTCGTCCATTTTCATTATTTGAAGCACCCGACAACGCCTTATTTATTTCTGTCATAACCTTATCTTGCCGTATGAGTTGACCTAGAATGACCTCTTGCTGCTCTTGCATGACCCTTACCTCTTCAACAACATGCTCTTCTTCAACATTAGTGAGAATCGCCTTTCGAACATGTCGCAGGTACCGTCTGCCGTGGATCGGTGTAGCATCGTTTCCCTCATTGCGGATGTCACTTATTGAGTCCTCGTGCTGAGGCTGGTCTCCTTGGCCTCAAGATTATGTGTATTGCTAACACCATTATCTGCCATTTTCTGTGATTTTTTGCTCAGAGCAAATAATCAAAACACGTTAGTAAAAAAGGCAAGGACCAACTTAATTACACGACCTTCTAGGCCCCACTGTGGGCGTAAACTGTTTACCGTAAAATACTACAATTGAATTTATACATGATTTCTAGATAAGTGAATTAATTCGATCCTAAAATAATAAAAGAATTAAAGAAATACACAATACTTAGCCTTGAGATGAAGATGAAATAGCAAAAATAGTAAATCTGAGAGCAAGGCTTCCGGGCACAACCGTAATGAAATCTAACAGTAAGAAGATAAAATTGTATAGAGCTTGGAATAGATTATAGCATAAATTTTCCAGAAAATTCGTATCCTTTACGATGATAACAAAGCTCACTATTTATAGCTGCACCTAGGGAATAAGTTCCTGGGATCATGCCCTTCTTTAATGTCAATTATGAGGGCCATTGAAGAATGTATAACAGTGAGCATAAATGACAAATTCTTTATAACAGGCAATGTAATAAATGCTGTAGAATATTCTCCATTAAATGCTACCGGGTGACAGACATTTATTTCATCTTTATGAGCATCATTTTCTCCGTAACAAATGAAACTGTTGTCTTCCGTTGTAGCTATCCGCTGTCTTCAGATCCACGTGTCATTCTCTTATGTAATTACTTAGCATAGTATATTTTTACACTATACAAGAATACCACGCTATACCTCATCCAAACCCTTCCAAAAATGCCTTTTAACCTCCCCATCCAAGCCTACTTGGGGCGCGTAAGTGCTAATAACATTCAATGTATGCCCTCTAACCGCTAATTGAATAGCCATCTGTCTATCATTAACCCGCCTAACCTCTACAACTTGGTCCCTAAGTTCCTTGTCCACCAAAATGCCAAAGCCATTCTTACCCCTCGTGCCTCCTGAGTAACACAATTTAAACCCGTCCATATCCTGCGCCCTCGTCCTTACCCACCTAGTCTCCTGGACACAACTTATATTGACTTTCCTCTTTTGACGAATCTTAGCCAACTCAATACACTTTTCTGTCAATATCCCTATATTCCAAGACTCAATTCACAATCTAATGACTTCCTTGTGTCCCTTACCACCCTTGCCCCTGCCTCATCCCCTCCCCACCCCACCCGAGGACATGTCCTTATTCTACCCTCATCAACCACATCCACTACAATCTACAGTATACTAAGAGCCAAAATGTAAGAATTATCCTATGTTTTTGAATATTATAATTCTCGTCCCAATCATTATTGATTGTGTAGTCTTAAAATATCTAAAACATGACAAAAAGTTCACTTTATTTTTTTTTTGATTTTTAATAAAATCTCTCCCTAATTTTCACTTACTTTCTTTCTAATTTTTTAAATTTTTTCGGTAAAATCTTTCCATCCAAAATATTTGTTACTCTTCTTTCTTTTGTTTTTATTTATTTATTATTTTTCACTTTCTTTCTTCTTGTTTTTTTCTCAATGAAACCTCTATGTCCAAAACGTTTTTAACTGTTTTTCACTTTTTCTTCTTTTAATTAGATAGGTGAGTCCGAAATCGGGACACTTTATTTAGAGAATCAATAATTATATTATTTTATATTGTAGATGGTATCTTTAAATCATTATTTCTATATTGCATTTATAGTATTTTTATCGAAGGGGATATCTTTTCTCAGTTAATAAAAGCATGAAATCTTGGATTACTAAATGGCGCAATACTCGACAATCCGAGTTCTTTTTTGAATAATATTCAAGAAAAGAGTCTTCTAGAAAACAACTCATGGAATTAGATGAACTCTTCTTCTTGGATGAAATGATAATTTTCTTTTTTTAAAGAAAAAAACAGGTTTTTGGACTCAAAATTTTGTCTTTATTTTTACTTTTTTATAATTAAAATTAAACATAATAGTAACTTGTGGAGCGGAGCGACACAAAGTTCCTTACCTTAGTTGGATTTTGCTGATGCCACCATCTGAAGTTTGGAGTTACTGTTCGTGTACCTGTTTCTAATGCATATCATGAATACTATTAAATATATTGATATATTATTAAATATATTAGTATTATATTGATATATTCTTAAAAGAAAATGACTAAGAGTTGTAATTGAATTATTTTCTTGAAAAGATTTATTTTAGGGCTATTCAAATTTCTCAAGTGTATCTTTTTGAAAATGTTTTGGAGAATTTCCAGGTGTTTAAAGATAAAGGAGAACGGAAGAAACAGAGAAGGAATTAGGTACTGTTTGTTAAATTATTAGAAGCTAATGATGGAGTTCTTTTCCTTTCATCTCTACATCATGTCATTATACTCTAGGGAAGAAGCGGTAAATGTTCCTGCCACAAATTCTTTATCACTTCCCATATAATCAGTTAACATTATTCGAATAGTGGTGAGATTATTTGTATTGGTAAAAAATAAATTTGTTATATGAACCAGTTAAGCTTCAACACGTGTCAAGTAGGTTAGGATGTAAGTGAAAATAACGTAAACAGAATATAAAGAACACTTGGAACTAAAATATGTTGGTACTATAACTATTAGTCGAGGAACTGGTTGTAATAGAAGTGCACCAAATCTGGTATAGAAATCGCTCATAATTACGAATGAGGAGGGCATAATTACTCCTGAATTGCACATGATTTGTCAATATTACGCCATTAGTTACGAATCGATTATGTAACATAGAATAAATATAATTAATGATTATAATAGGCATGTACTGACTAAGACAAACAGTTATAAATAGAGTTACTATTTGAACCCATATTCCCTGCATTGTATCCCATTTAAAAATTATTTTACTATTCTAGTAATCATAGCATCTTATTTTTGGCAATTCAAGATCCAAGCGATATAAAAAAGGAGTTATTTTTATCAATAAGAATTCTTTTTAGATTTATATTTGTATACGGGTAAAATCGGGCTCATGGTCTATCCCGTTCTCCGAAAAAATAAGCTAAGCTCGAGATATGATGATGGGGGACCGAAATCAAGGGGTCAATCTCATCGAATCAGAATTCGGGGGCATGACCCTCGGCCTTAAGAATTTCAGGGTCAAGGTTCGGAATCAACCCTAGCTTTGAATGACCTCGAAGAACATTGTATAACAATCCAACACGGTTAATAGAAGGCCGTAATATCCGTGAGCGACCGGATATTACGACGGGGATCTTGGCACGTATCGATGAAGGACCGAAAATCAGTTAATTGGAGGATTTGTTTACCTTTTATAGAGTTGTACCTAGAGTAGGATTCCCCTACTATATAAAGGGGGTCTGATGATTCATCAAACATATTGTAACACGCATTCCAAAAAAATATATTATTATTTTCTCTGTTATTAGCTCTCTTGCTCTTGTTTGTCAATGCTGACTATAGCGAGTACAGATCGAGGACAAATATTTCACTTAGGCTTGAACTATCTTTCTCGTGTGGTTTGAATCTACTTTTTTTTTGTTTATTCAATTTGACTTTATTTATCGCTTTGTATCAAATAAATTCGCGTATCCTTAAAACCACTTATAAATTCAATTGTTTATACGATTTGAAGGTAAACAGTTTGGCAACCACCGTGGGGCTAAGTATAATAGTGGCTATTTGATACTAACTTCTATAACACACTCTATTTTACACTTGTTCTTTGAAGTGTCTCTAATTTTAGGCCAAAGTTCAAAATGTCAAATTTCCAGTCAGCCCCTCTAAATGTGGACGCTAAGTCCAGTCACCACGAAGAGAATAACAATATGGTACCCAGTGGCGAGGTACCACCTGTTGACCCTATCAGAATTCTAGTCGCGGACCCTATTGACGCTAACTCGCATGTGGCCATCAACGCGAATCTGCCTACCGATCCCGAGAATAGCATTTATGGTGGAGCCCGATCGACATCCCAAAATACACAAGACGTTGAAGGGAATATGGTCAATTTACGGGTGATCTTCGAAATGTTACAAGCTCAACAGGCAGCGATAGCCCAGTTGCAAAACCAAAGCCACGTGCAGAGCAGAATTGAGTCTGAGCCATCCCGAGTAGTCACCCACAGAAATGAACCGGTCGCGGGGAGATCGAATGAAAATGAATCGAGGACCAACCCCGAGATCATAAAGATGCTCGAGGAGCTGACAAAACGGGTAAAATCAGGAGAGAAGAAAATCGAAGCCAATGACAAAAAGGTGGAAACCTATAATTCCAGGGTCGACCAAATCCCAAGAGCACCGCCGATATTAAAAGGCCTGGATTCAAAGAAGTTTGTTCAAAAACATTTTCCACTGAGCGCGGATCCAAAGCCGATCGCTAAGAAGCTTCGCATGCCCAAGATTCCTAAGTACAATGGAACGACTGACCTAAATAAACATGTGACCTCCTATACGTACGCCATCAAAGGGAACGACTTGGAGAATGATGAGATCGAGTCTTTCTTGTTGAATAAGTTCGGAGAAACTCTTTCAAAGGGAGCTATGATATGGTATCATAACCTACCTCATAATTATATTGACTCATTTGCTATGCTTGCGGATTCCTTCATAAAAGCACACGCTAGGGCTATCAAGGTCGACACTAGGAAGTCAGACCTCTTCAAAGTAAAACAGAGGGAGAATGAGATGCTCAGAGATTTCGTGTCCTGGTTTCAAATGGAACGGAGCCTCCAGTCGCTGATGATTGGGCCATTCATGATTTCACCTAAGGACTTAATGCTCGAAGCTCGTTGGCTTCACAACAATTGAAACAAAAATTGATAGAATATTCGGTTGTTACCTGGGCCGACGTGCATAACCGGTATCAATAAAAAATTAGGGTTGAAGATGACCATCTTGGGGCCCCTTCCGGGTTTGTGTATCCCGTTAGAGCCGTAGACAGAGTCAAGAGAGACGTGGACTGGGAACCAAGATCAAACAGGGATCAGTATCAGCTATACAGTGGAGACCGAAGAAGCAGTGAGTCTGGATGAAACCCTGTGAGAAGTGAAAGGAGAAGTGATCGAGGTCAAAAAAATCGGGGAATCATGAACAAAACCAGTTTCGACATGCCCATCGTGCCTAAGGAAGCACCAAGATTTTCAGAGTACAACTTTAACATCACCACCGTCTCCATCGTATCTGCCATCAGACGCATCAAAGATACCAAACGGCTTCGACCTCTACAGTCTGATCCATCCCAAAGGGATCATAACCTAATGTGAAAATATCATTGCACTCATGGCTACAGAACAGAGGATTGCCGACAATTAAGAGAGAAAGTAGCTCGGCTATTCAACAACGGATATCTTGGAGAATTCCTGAGCGACCGAGCCAAGAATCATTTTAGGGAGATTCTAATAAATAGATCGAGCAAGAGTAACCTCATCACGTCCTTAACATGATCATCGGTAGGGTCAACATTCCTAGAGGCCGATGCTGAAATGCACCAAAGTATCCGTTACAAGGAAAAACCGGACTCGGGATAATATGCTGGAGGCAACTTTATCTTTCAACAACAAGGACGCTGAAGGGATCATGTAGCCCTACAACAATGCACTGGTAATATCTGTACTCATAAATAAATCTTGAGTTAAGCGTGTATTGATTGATCTAGGTAGCTCGACCAATATCATTAGATCGAGGGTCGTGGAACAACTAGGTTTGCAAGACAAAATCGTGCCTGCAGTCAGGGTTCTAAACGGGATTCAACATGTCATGCGAGACCACTAAAGGGGAGATAACATTAACGGTAAAAATCTTTGGGACCATTCAAGAAAAAAAATTCTGCGTGATCGAAGGGGACACGAGGTACAATGCTTTGTTCGGGGGACCACGATTCACAACATGAGGGAAATACCCTCAACACTGCACCAGGTGTTGAAATTCCCAATGCCTAGAGGAATCAAAACAGTTTATGGAGAGAAATCGACCTCCAAGGAAATATTTGCGGTCAACAAGGTGATCTTGGTATCCGCACTTTCGACATTGGAAGGTCCAAACCCGATGGCCAAAGACGAGGCCAAATAGTAATTACCGACACCGACCTCGACAGAACTAAAAAAGCAGGGGATAGATGAGGACGACGACTAGGGAATTCCAAGTCTTTCATATCCCCCGACGATTCCGACGCTACCAAATCAACATTCGAAGAACTAGAGCAAGTCGTACTGATCGAGCACTTTCCCTATCGAAAGGTATAACTGGGCACAGGGTTGAGCCCCGAGCTCAAGATAAAAGCGCATTGAATTTCTTATAGATAACATACATTATTTCGCTTGGTCCCACCTTGATATGACAGGGACCCCCCCGGAATTAACCACTCACTAGTTGAGCCTGAACTCGAAGTTCTATCCGGTCAAACAGAAAAGGAGACCTCAGCCCGAAGTCAAACATGCATTCATCAAAGACAAGGTACCTAAACTCCTTAAAATAGGATCCATTCGGGAGGTTAAGTACCCGGATTGGTTAGCAAATATAGTGGTAGTCCCTAAAAAAGGGAATAAATTAAGAATTTGTGTTAACAATAAAGATTTGAATAAGGCATGTTCCAAGGACTCCTTCTCTCTGCCCAACATCGATCGCATGATCGATGCAACGGCCGACCATGAGACTCTTAGTTTTCTCGACGCCTCTTCCGGGTATAACCAAATACGTATGAACCTAGGCGATCAGGAAAAAAATTCCTTCATCACAAAGTACGGAACCTGCTGCTATAACGTGATGCCATTCAGACTAAAAAATGCCGATGCCACTTAACAATGCCTAGTAAATCTGATGTTTGAGAACAAATTGGAAAATTAATGGAGGTTTACATTAACGATATGTTTGCTAAGTCCTTGCAAGCACAGGATCATTTGAAACATTTGCAGGAAACCTTTAAAATATTGAAGAAGTACAATATGAAGCTGAATCCGGAGATATCTGTATTCGGAGTCGGGACCGGGAAATTCCTCGGATTCATGGTGTCCAACCCGGGGAATCGAGATTAATCCGTATAAGATCAAGGCTGTCGAAGATATCACTGTACTGGACAACGTCAAAGCCATTTAAAGGTTAACCAGACGCATAGCCACCCTGGGGAGATTCATCTCGAGGTATTCCGACAAGAGCCACAGGTTCTTCTTACTGTTGAAGAAAAAAAATAACTTCTCATGAACCCCGGAGTACCAACAAGCCTTGGAGGAACTCAAACGGTATCTCTCGAGCCTTCTTTTGCTTCATACTCCGAAGACAGACGAGCAACTATACCTGTACTTAGCAATATCCAAGATAGCAGTAAGTGGAGTCCTGGTCCGGGAAGAGGAAGGTACACAATTTCCAATCTATTATGTTAGCAGGACTCTAGGAAACACCGAAACTAGACACACTCACCTAGAAAAATTGGCGCTTGCTTTGCTAAGAACCTCTAGGAAGCTGAAACCATATTTTCAATGTCACCCCATATGGTGTTGTAAATACTTACCCATTGAGGAATGTAATGCATAAACTCGAGTTCTCGGGACGGTTGGCCAAATGGGACGTAGAGATCCGCGGGTATGATATCGAATATCGGCCCTGGACCGTCATTAATTCTTAAAGTTTGGCAGACGACCGACTTTACGCTTGCCCTAATACCTGAGGTCAACTGGAGTTGTTATTGAACTCGGGGACTTTCTTTGGGGATCTGGAACCTCTTTATGGACGGTGCCTCGAACGCAAAAGGGTTCGGACTTTGGCATCGTATTTAAGCCACCGACGGGTAACATAGTTAGACAATCTATTAGAACTGTAAAATTTACTAAAAACGACGCCGAATATGAGGCCATGATTGCAGGTCTCGAACTGGCCTAAAGCTTGGGGGCAGAGGTGATCAGAGCTAAGTGCGACTCCCTACTTGTGGTGAACCAAGTTAATGGGACGTTTGAGGTTAAAGAGGAGCGAATGCAAAGGTACCTGGATAAGCTACAGGTAAAGTTACATCAGTTAAGGGAGTTGGCTGTACAACATGTACCTCGGGATCAAAATAATGAGGCCGATGCCCTTGCTAACTTGGGGTCATCGGTCGACGACGATGAGTTCATCGGTCGACGACGATGAGTTCATCTCGGGGGCAGTCGTACAACTCAT
Organism: Nicotiana knightiana; assembly: GCA_005239525.1. Classification (NCBI taxonomy): domain Eukaryota; kingdom Viridiplantae; phylum Streptophyta; class Magnoliopsida; order Solanales; family Solanaceae; genus Nicotiana; species Nicotiana knightiana. The sequence goes on along the minus strand of ML388299.1, from coordinate 79,790 downwards.
GAGATCGGTAGTGAAAGAAGGTCATGCCGAGATAAACTCAACGAGCTTAACTTGGGACTGGAGAAAAAAATATATAAAGTATCTGAAGACCGGAAAACTGCCCTCAGATCCAAAAGAATCGAGGGCTCTGCATACTAAGACAGCTCGGTTCAGCTTATCCAAAGACAAAACCCTATTTAGAAGAACATTCGATGGCCCACTCACAATATGTCTAGGGCCAGGATATACCGAGTATATTTGGAGAGAGGTCCACGAAGGCACATGCGGGAACCATTCAGGCACCGAATCGTTAGTTTGAAAAATAACTAGAGCCGAAAACTACTGGACTGGCATGGAAAAGGATGCGAAGGAGTTTGTCCGAAAATGTGACAAAAGTCAAAGGCATGCTCCAATGATTCATCAGCATGGGGAGCGACTGCATTCGATCTTGTCACCATGGCCGTTCATGAAATGGGGGATGGACATCGTCGGCCCCCTTTTATGGGCACCCGGTAAGACTCAATTTATATTATTTATGACTGACTATTTTTCTAAATGGGTGGAAGCCTAGGTGTTGACCCATGTCGCTACATAGTTTTGAAGATTGACAAAAGGCTGACCAGTTGAACCAGGTCCATCAGAGCACACATCTTGAACTAACTAGCTGGCACATGAACCGTATATGCTTAGGAGATGTTTTGAATATGAAATATCAATGAACCAAGAGATTGTCTCCTAATGCGAAAAGGTTGCAAACTGACCTGATTAATTAAAGACGAATTTAGCAAGGAAAGTAACAAAAGAAAGGAAGTTGAGTTTGATTCGAATTGGTTCACCCAGGTAGGTTTGAACTGGAACTGGAAGACAAGCTCAACGACTGACTCTATAAATACTTGATGTATTTCTGCTGGAATTCAAGACGCACAAAGCTGAAGTGAATCAAAGTCTAAAAGAAAAATTCCCAGAGTTATTTTTGCTAGTAGAATCATTGTGCGATGCAAAGGCTACAATTCAACTAGAAGAACCAGTTCCATCTGATTGATTATTGAGTCTAGCTGATTGTAGTAGGAGTTTTTCATATTGTATCTTTCAGCTTTCATAGAAGCAATTGTAATAGGTACATATTGATCAAGTTTGAGTTAAATTGAGGTGTGTAGAAATTAGCTAGAGGCTAGTTACTACAAAGGGATTAGAGTTAATCCTTAGGATTACAAAAGAGTTTATTTTGTAAGTCCGTTTGGCT
>ML388299.1:0-78310 GCA_005239525.1 Nicotiana knightiana | reverse complement strand
TCTCTGTGTTTTTACTTTACTGCTTTTTATTATTTTGCAACAGTAGTAGTTGGAACACCAAGAAGAACCAGGTTCTTCTATTGAGACAACACTCGAAAATTGGGTACCACACAAAGTAACCTATCTTCTTGTGTGGTATTGAAGTCTAAAACATCACTAGGCATATGATAAGGTCAGGGAGAAAGAAGTCATCGAATTCATTTGAGGCCACATAATATGTCGGTTCGGAATGCCGGCCAAGATTGTGTACAACAATGGAAAACAATTCATCAACAACAAAGTAAGAAAGTTTCTCGAAGACCATAAGATCAAAAGGATCCTATCAACACTATACCACCCTAGTGGGAATAGGAAAGCGGAGTCCACCAATAAAACCATACACCAAAACCTCAAAAAGAGGTTGACCGACACCAAAGGAAAATGGAAAGAAATCTTGCTCGATGTCCTATGGGATACCGTATGACCTCGATGTCCAGTATCAAGGCCACCCCATTCTCGTTGATAATTGGCGCCGAAGCTCTAATATTGGTCGAAGTTGGAGAATCAAGTCCCAGGTTATGATATACGACCGAAGAATCAAACAACGAGGCCGTGAATATGAGCCTGAAACTGTTAGATGAAAGGCACAAAGCCATCCTTGTCCGGTTGGCTGCCCAAAAATAGCGGATTGAAGACCATCCATGAACCGGTGTCGAAGATCACGACAACAGTACTTGAGGCTTCTCTATGATCGGCCTCGAACACTAGGGGCATCACCCTCAGATTATGATTTTAGCATGGAAAGAAACTTTGTGCTCGAATTGTCTAGGCTCGACCGATAGGATATACTGTAAGGGCCAACGGTCAAATGAACCATTACCACATAGACTGCCCGGCCCTGACACAAATCTTGTACACGTGTGTAACCGTATATATTATGCACAGAAATGAAAGGAAGTTTCTACCTTGCGGATAAATATCTTGTCCCTTAAAATTTTTTCTCTTAATTGTTTTTTACATTTGGTCCACTAAAGATATTTAGCCCAAGGGCCACATTTATTCGGGTTCAAAGGATCACTCTCACTCGGGGAATATCATCCAAAGACAAGCTCGGACGGCCTGGGCTATCGAAGCCCGGGGGTACAAGACCTATTAGGTAGTGCCCAAACCTTAAATGCTACGGCCATCCCTATTCGAGGATACTGTTATCTTGGGAAAGCCTAGCTAACTCGGAGTAACGAGCCCATTAGGCGATACCCGGACTTAAAAGGCTACGACCGTCCTAAAATGGCTCGGAGACGTTCGAGGTCCGCAACCAAAATATAAGACCTTCAAAATTTCTAAACTGGTTCAAAAGGCTACCCTCGACAAATTGTAATCTAAAATAATCTAAGTACTTTGGGGAAAAATTCCAGTCATATCGATCCCCCCACGAGCCTTAAGCAAAGTAGTCTCGAGAACGAACAATGTTTTAACCTCCAAATAAGACCTAATTATTGCTTGCTAAGGCATCCAAAATCCTTACAATCATAAAGAAGAAAGCAAAGAGAATCAAGCTCAAGAATTGCCGAAGGGAAAAAAAAACCTTATATATATATGAAATTTTTTTACAAAGGCCAAACGACCTCAACAAAATACAAAGCTACCAAAAACAAAAAATTACAAGGCACCTAAAAAGCCTAATCCTCACCACCAGGGTCGTCGGAATCTTCCCCGTCCTCAGATCCGCCTGAACCTTCGGAGTCTTGTTCGTCCTCGGGACACACCAACTTCCTGGCCTCGGCCTCGATCCCCTTAGTACTTTTGATCTCGGTCGACAAATCAAAACCCCGAGAATTAACCTCCTCAAGGGCCTCCCTTCGGGACTACCATTTCACGTATTCGACAATGTCTTTCAGGTGGTCCTGGGCTGCCTCGGCATCGGCTTTGTACTGGGTCACCATCTCATCGGCATTGACCTTGGTTATTTCATCCACCGACTTGGTGGCCTTGAGATCCTTGGCTAGGGTCTCCCGGTCGGAAACAATCGAGCTCAGTTGAGATTGAACCTCCTCGTCTTTCTCGGACCATGCCTCTGCTTTCTCCTTTACCGACCGAAGTTGGGTATCCGCCGAGGCCAACTTTTCCCCGGTTGCTTCTTTTTCCAAGGCCAGGCGATCCATCTTGCTCTTCTATCCTTCGGCCTCGATATGATCACGTCCATCTCGACCCGGAGTTGGTGGATCCGATCGAGGTTCTGCTGGACCTGTGGATTCTGACCGTTAGACACCGTGTCTAGCTCATCATCACTAACTTCAAAAACTTTTACCTGTTCCAATAGGTCGGCATGTTCTTTCTGAGTCACATCCAACTCGGCTCGGAGACTCTTGATTTCACCCTCACGTTGCTCACTGAGAAGTTTATACATGTTTCTTTTCTGAGCAAGCTCTTTGGCTTCGGCCTCATAGTGGCTCAATTTTTCTCGGTGCCGAGTAAGGTCTCGTGGTGGAGAACCGAGGCTTGAAAATACGAGGAAATATATTAGAATTACCAAAAAACTAGTTCAATCATGAGAAGAAAAATTGGAATCATCAGGAATTATCAAGAGTTACCCGGTTTAGCGCCTGTTGTGCTTCGTTGAACAAGCACAGTGAGTCCACCTCGTTCATTTTGTCCTGGTCTTCTTCAGTCACCAGGAACCCGAGGTAACTGGCAATCCCTACGGGGGCGGAGAGAACCCTGGGTATCCTCCAGAACGGTTATGATAATTGACCGGTCCGACCTGGACCGTGCTCTGGGCAAGGAACTAGTTGACCAGTCTCGGGCTCGAGTTAGGCCTACCTACCCCCGTGGATGAACTTTTCCTCGGTACCTCTATGTCACCTATCGCGGTGGCGTCCTCCGTGGTGGTGGAATCCATGCCATCAAAAAAACAGCGGAGGGAGTTGTCCGCTCTGTGGGCCCCCTCGTTGGGGCATTCTTTCACCGTTTGGGCCTCGTTGTACACAGACACAGTAAACGAGAGTGACTCGGTGATGTCTATCATGCCAAGTGCCTCCTTCGAGGCACTGTTCGCATCTCAGGAAGCCTCAGTACCGGCCTCCTCATCGACCTCCCTAGATTGAGGCAGATCGGCCTCACGGAATTCTAGTTCAACGGCCCCCGGCTCTTCGAGGGGCAACGACTCGCAGGCCACAAAAATGAAAGACTCTTCTCCCTCGGACTCGTCCCTCAGCCAATAGAGAAAATCCGAAGCTGGTGCTTGGGAGCTGGTGTTTTCCTTTGGCTTGTGCACCGGCCTTCTCCCTGTTTTCTTTTTCTCCGAGCTCAAGGAACTCGGAGCCCTCCTTGTTTTCCTCTCTCCGGTTTGTCTCGGAGCAGGAGACTCAAAAGGAAAGTCCTCGCCACTAATTGGAGGCCTAAGCTAGAAATCTTTAGGCAACCCTGCAAAAAAGAAGTAAAGGAAATAAGGGGTTAATGTTAAAAGAAGAATCCTAACATAATCTACTCGGGAAAGAAGTCTCACCATGGGAACGGGCTTCTCAAAAGCCCTTCGAGAGTTTGATCCACGAGCACTCGGAGTAGGGAATTTGTGAAACGTCCTCGACCCACTCTTTGAGTCGAGGGATAGTATTTGGGACCCGAGCGATGGCTGCACCACCACGAATACCGATAAGGAAAAGAGAGTTAAACATAAGGTCAACATTCTAAGGAATGTTCTACTTATGTGACGTATTTCACTTCTCGGGGAATGGCTCGCATTTAGTCAGAATCAAGTCCGAAGTCCACAATCGGACAAAACGGCCTTGCCAGCCTCGATCTCGCTCCTCATCGATACTTGAGAACAGAGCTTTACCGGCCCGGCACACAAGCTTTATCAACCCTCCTCGGAGTATTCGGGGATTTTACAAACAGAGTAGGTGATCCAAAGTGAACCGGCAAGAGTCGATTTTGTTCACAAAAATTTGAAGGAGGATCACAACCCTCCATAGTGAAGGATGAATCTGACCGAGGCGTACCTCATATCTCTTGAAGAAATCTATAATGACCAGGTTCACTAGTCCCAATGTAAAGGGATAAGTGTAAACACTCAGATATCCCTCAACATGGGTGGTAATGGTCTCCTCAGGGCCAGGGACCACTATGTTCTTATTGACCCAGTTGCAGTCTTTTTTGGACCGTAGGGAGGACCTCTTCGGTAATCGAGTAGGTGTATCTCAAGACCTCCTCACGTCGACCTTGTATGGAGGAAGGCTTTTCAACCTTGAAATCGATGTTGACCAAGCATCCCTCGGGGATGAGCATTTTCAAGGGGGGTTCAGGTACCGGTTCATCAACAACCATGCGCGGAGCGGTCTCCTCGACCTCGGTGGCTAGCCGCGAATGAGCTTCTTTCTGGGTGAACGATTTTGGAAGTCTTTTCCATTCCTTTAGAAAGTAAAAGATAGAGAAAAATTAGGGAGAAATGAAGAAAGAAAGGAAGTTTAAGGATTAGACTTGTTGGCTTGAGAAGAAGATGGGTAAAATCTTTTGCAAAGGACCTTGAGTAACGGGGGTAAAAGTGCTAAAGAGTATTAAAATCCTGAGTGTACGAGGGTAGAAGGTGTGATGTAAAGTGAAAATGAACAAAGGCGGGAGTATTTATAGGAGTTTAGCGACGTTTCGCGTCCAGGGACTGCCGACCGGCGACTGACAATCATTTAATGCCATTATGAGATGACTAACTAGATGTTTCAGATGTTTTGTCATTTTTGCCGCGATGAGTCGAAGCAAGAATCGGAGGCTCATGTCGTTTCTTGTCATATATTCTCCAAGAAACGAGGGGAGTATCTGTATACGGGTAAAAATGGGCTCATGGTCTATCCCGGTCTCGGAAAAAATAAGTCAAACTCGAGATATGATGACGGGGGACCGATTTAGGGTCAGTCTCATCGAGTCAGAATTCGGAGGCATAACGCCCGACCTCGAGAATTTCGGGGTCACGGTTCGGTATCGGTCCTAGCTTTGAATGACCTCGAAAAACATTGTATAGCAATCTAGCACGGGTAATAGAAGTCTGTAATATCCGTGAGCGGACGAATATTATGGGGGGGGGGGGGGGGGGTCTCGGCACGTATCGATGAAGGACCGGAAATCAGTTAATCAGATGATTTTTTTACCTTAGAGTTGTACCTAAAATAGGATTCCCCCTACTATATATAGGAGGTATGATAATTCATCAAACACATTGTAAAACACATTCTAAAGCAATAAATTATTATTTTCTTTGTTATTAGCTCTCTTGCTCTTGTTCGTCTGCTGATTATAGCGAGTCCAGATCGAGGATAAATATTTTACTAAGGCTTGAACTATGTTACTCGTGTGGCTTGAATCTACTTTATTTTTGTTTATTCAATTTGATTTTATTTATAGCTTTGTATAAAATAAATTCGCGTGTCCTTAAAACCACTTATAAATTCAATTGTTATCCGATTTGGAGGGTAAACAATATTATCACTTTACTGTTTCGCTCATTTTTTTTTGTTCTCTTACTGTTCAAATTTAGAAAGGTGAATCAAATCAGTTGTTAATTAGTACCCTAAAATACAAATTTAATATCTTTGACCTTCAATCTAATTTTTGGGTTAATCACCGTTGCTGTACCTTCAAAATTTTTTTGGATCGAAGATATTCTCTCCTGTGAGCATACTGCTGAAGTTAAAGGCAAACTTATATGGAATCTCGGTGAAGAATAGTTCATTTTGTCTAGCTTGAGGAGCCCCCAAAAAGGGCAAAGAGGCACCTGGGATGTTTGATTAATGAGCCCCCAATTCTATTAGCTTCTTTGATACGATGTTGACTTTGGGTTCGAAATTGTGCCGATACATAATTTCACATTCGAACGCGCCAAGTTATGACTGGAAATTATTTTTAACACGTGCTATTTATTTCAAATGATAAAATAGGAAGTTTAGGTTATAATTTTTAATTTTAGAAAGTTATTATTTTCTTGGAAAGTAATAAAAAAAACTATTTTCAAATAAAAGGATTAACTTGTCGAGACGCGCGTTGACCTTGTTTTCATTTGACATCCAATTTTTTTAAACAAAAAATATTTCCTTTATCGGGGTGTAGGGGAAGAGAGTTTATATGCGGAACATATATTTGGTTGTAAAGACTTATTATTTAGTTGGCAAACATTACAACAACAACAATATTCCGGTATATTACCACAAGCGAATATAGGGAGGGTAGAATGCGCATAGTCTTATCCCTACCTTGCAGAGAATAATTGGCAAACAATAGCGAAACAAAATTTGGAATAGCAATTATTGAAACCAAAAGAAGAGTAATAAAGAAATGTTGGCTTTATTTGTATTATCCATATTGGCGAATAAAATAGTAGTAGTTACAAGATATGAATAACTTAATAAAACCCCTAGCGGAAAATGAATGATATAAAAAGATTCGACAATAACACTCGTAATTAAAATAAACTATACTCCCTCCGTTTCAATTTATGTGAACCTATTTTACTTTTAGTCAGTGTCAAAAAGAATGACTTCTTTCCTTATTAGAAAACAATTAACCTTTATGCAATGATTTATAGTTATACAAAATATATGTGACTCATTTTATACCACAAGATTAAAAGTTTTCTCTTTTTTCTTAAACTCCGTGCCCAGTCAAATGATTTCGCATAAATTGAAACGGAGGAAGTATTATTTTTCCAGTCTTGTGATCTTAAAAAACACTTTGTGATGATATATGAAGTTATGAACCTAATGCTTTGAGTTATATATATTGGGAGAAGATTAATTAAGTTGGCGTACTTTAGAAGAAACGTTCTCAGGAAGCTAAATATTTTTGGCAAATTATATAAGACCACATATATGTTCCAACTCTAGAGAGACAGAATCAAAATGCCAAAAATGAGAATTAAGATGATTAAACCAAGTCGTTTATCATCATTTTCTGAGAACCAAGTGCTTTATAATCAAGAGCTTTTGACAGAAATCCTCCTCCGTCTTCCACTTAAATCGCTCGGCCGATTCAAATGCGTCTCGAAAAAATGGAGTTGTATAATCACTAGTCCCGAATTCACCCGCCTAAGAGTCCCTGGTCTCAACCCTGCCATTGGTCTCTTCTTGCACTGTTCTTCTTTATTGACTAACCCTTTTCATCAATTTGTATCTCTTAGTCTTGAAAATCCTATTCAAGCACCATTCCAAAAGCTCAGTTTTATAGATGACCCTTCTGGAATTAGAATTCTCCAATCGTGCAATGGACTATTGCTTTGCTGCAGCTTTCGTGCTCACGAACCTAGCAGAAACTACTATATATACAACCCAACTACCCAACAATTCATCACACTTCCTAAACCAGGAGGGAAAAGACAAAATTCTAAGGTTATTCTTGGAATGAAACTAGCGTTTGATCCGTCGAAATCTCCTCATTACAAAGTGGTTTGCACTCGAAGGTCTGAAAAGGCTCCTGAGCACTATCAAATTGAGATTTATTCATCTGAGACTAAAAAATGGAGAGTCTCGGGTCCACTTTTTCCTGCTCGTTACGATATAGGATTTCAGTACACTGGAGTTTACTGGAACGGTGCTATTTATTGGGAATGTGGTGACAACTCGTTACGTTTCAATGTGGAACACGACAAGCTTGAAAAGTTTCCCATGCCTTGCATTGGTAGAAGTTGGGATGATGAGGAGAGCAGAGTTGCTTATTATGGTGAGTCTTATGGATATTTGCATTTAGTCCAGGTTCATAGCCGCCAAAACCTCACTTTTTATAATATTTACGAGATGAAAAATGATGGCACGGAGTGGTTCTTGAAATATCAGGTGAATGTTGAAGATGTTGTCGCCGCGTTTCCTCATATGATTCGACATTACCTTGAGCCAACAGACTGGCATTATTTGGCCATGGCTGTACTTTGTGTAGTCAGAGGGGAGAAAGAGGAGGATGACTTCATGGTATTGCACATTCCCAGAATGGTCATACGTTATAATTTGAGGGATTACACATTTTACAAGCTATGTGAATTTGGCAATAGTACAAATGATGACGATCAATTTGAGGAGGAAGATGAGGCCCCTGTCACACTTGTTTCCCTAGAATTTGGTTGGTTTAGTGCTTTCCAATATATTGAATCTTTATTTTCTCTGTGATTCTGTTATGAACGCAAATTGTCTATCGGACGACATGGATGAGAATTTGGCAAGTTACATTTGGGACCATGCAATGCACACGACATAAAGATACTGATCACGCTCAACCATGTCTAATAAAAGACTAAGCGGGCGTTGCAAATATAATCCGGGGTATTAAGTTTAGAGTCGATCCCACAGGGAATTAACGTATCAAGAAAGCCGTTAAAATACTAAACTCTCACTTAATAAACTTCCTCAAACTTTATGAATAATAATCGATGTTGTAATTACCACTAAGATCAATGAAATTGCTAAACTAAGATTGACTAACAACAGTTGTAAACAATTGGAATAAAGGGCTAAGGCAATGGTTTCCCCCGTTGGTACTCCCTAGTTGTATGTTCCTATAGCTTTGACTTGGTTGTCTCTATCAATCATGAACTCTCCAGCTATCGTAAATCTCTCTCGAGCATTTATGATAATTTACTAGTCGCACTCTCTCGAGCTACGCTAACTCTATTTACGTTACAACTCACTTTAGATTGCACCCGAGGTATATTATCTCTAACCCAACCTCTAAATCCTCGGTTATGACTCTCGTCTATACTCCAGGAGTGATGTTGTTCAATAACTACCTAAATATGCACTCTCTCTCAAGCAGATACATAATAAATAGGAACCGCTAGTTGAGGGCCCCTCAACTAACTACAATCAAAATGTAGTTGAACAAATATAGATAAATAACCAACTCAAAACTATATTAACATGCCAACGAGTTCATCCCCAACATGCTTCATCAAAACCTTAGATTAAAGTATTTAGCTACACATAATAGCAATGAAAACTACTAAGGAATCCATTGTCAATGGCAAAATAACAAAAGAAGAAAATAAGGATTGATGCCCCAATTGCCTCCTTGCCACTTGCCTTTGCTTTTTTTGGTGTTATAAACTCTAAAACCTGATTAAAACCTTCTCTTGGGTGAAGTGGACCTTATATAATTGATGTAAAATGGCCTGGGACTTCCAAATTTACCCCTAAAATAATGCCTCACGCGTCTGGACTAGCGCGGGCGCGCTAAGGCCGCGCTAGTGGGGTTTCTGTCTGCCTATGGATCGCTGGACTAGCGCGGGCGCACTAATGCCATGCTAGTGCCCGCGCTAAAAGGATTCTTCACTGCCTCATGAGAGCTGAACTAGCGCGGGCGCGCTAATGCCGCGCTAGTAGGGTTTTCCACTGTCTCCGCATTCATCCCTGAGTCTTCAGTCTTCAATTCATCCAAAAGGTACCCCATGGTCTATTCTACTTCAATTCTTTTCCGAATCACCGTCATAAGCTTTCTTTACGGTATTTCACTCCTGTGAAACACACAAGTCACCATTAGAGCACATTTTATCCTTATTTCACATACTTAAGACAGTAAAACATCATTAAGTTAGAGTATAACATAAGCCAAACCATACACTTTTAGCCTATTATCAACACCCCACACTTAAATCATTGCTAGTCCTCGAGCAATCCACTACATCTTACTCGGACTCTTTTCATCAAGCGCTTCCCTACAGTGACACCCCACCAACAAGTCACAAGCATCTCTCGCAGTGTAACATCTATACCTCAAATGGCGACTCTCTCATGCCGTGCCATGTTTTACTTTCTCATACTGCTTTGCAGGGGGGGAGTTCAAAACTTACCTCTTTTTCATGAATGACGTGCCCTCACATCAGACATTTGAGAGTAGTTCCACAACACATAATTTTCAAAACAATAGGAACTTTTAGATCGGAAAAATTCACCCACTCTCATACAGAACATTCATATGCTACACATACACACCATAGGCTTGCGCGTAGTGTAATACTCCCCTAATCGAGTTCGTTTAGTCCAAGATCAATAGGTCTTTACTTGGTTGTAATGTAGGCTAAGGGACGAGTAAGATACATTTGGTGTAGTGACTAACCTCCCTAAGCGCTTTTAATACATTTACATTAACATTCCACCCATTTCTTCTGTGTTACCAGATTTTTCACCACACTTTGTTTCATGATTACCACTATTCTTCTCAGGTGCAACTTTTTTTTTCTGCCACTCACTGCTAAGGACTACAAATTGTGATTTTCCTTTTTCTTATATTTTTTTTTTCTAAGTGGATTTCACTTTTACATTTTGTTTCTTTTCAACTTTGCACCTTTTACTCTATTCCCTTGTGTTTCCTTACAAACCACACCTCTACCCCATACTTTGACTTTTACATCACAACAAACAATCTAAGTGCTCCTGGGAGGTACAAGGTTCAAACAGACAGGATACTCGAACACTGGGTATGGCTCATCACATGGTTAGCAAATAAATAGGCTCATAGGCTCGGGGTTACATAATTTTTCTGGATTACAAGGAAATGCCTATATCCCTTCTCGAACTAAACAAACTTCTATTTCGATTTGTATACACACGGGGCAAGTTCTAGCTATCAAATGCAAGCATATAATACAATATAGATAATCTCACACACACTTGGCACATAATTCAATCCAAATTGGTTCTCAACACACTCCATCAAGCATTCGAGATAGTTGCACATGCATCATTAAGGCAATCTACAAGAGTCACCAAAAGAGCCTAAGCGTCACACTCAAAGAGTCATGGTGTTAGGGTGTGTGAGGGTTGCTTTTTCTCATTCAATTCCTTGGCCAAGAGGTTCCTACTAACAACTAAAAAGAAAACGAAGAAGCTAGCTATACCCGGTTCAAACTAAACCCTTGGAAAAGAATCGAGGTCAAAAAAAAAAACCAAGGGGGAGTTACTACACTACCTACAAACGAAAATACAAAAAAATAAAAAAAATCTTTTTGGTATTTTCTTTGGACTAACTTCCCTCAAGAAAACTGCCTAAGAAGTCCGTCGTCGGGAAGAGTCTTCTACATATATCTTTTTTTTTTGGTAACCGCCTTGGACCCTCAAGAACCCCTGGCACAGGAATCCATCGTCAGGCCAAGATGATAGAATATAATTACTTACACCTAGAAATCACTACAAAATTAATACTAACCTACAATTGTAACATGCCAAATCAAAATAACTAAATTAACATATCTACAACATACAACATACATACAGGGAATCCAACCCCACCCCACACTTAAAATGAGGACATGTCCTCATGGCCAAACAAAACATAGTAAGGGAGAGGGAACTTCCCTCACAGATCAATCTTGATCGGAGACAGAGACGGCGTCGACCTTGCACGCCCGACCCAAAGCACGGAGCCAGCCAATGATTTTCTTTTCTGATCTCCTCTGCTGAGTGGCCATCTCATCTACTCTTGTACCCACATCAGCTACTGAGGTCCTCATCCCAACTACATCATTCTCTAAGCGGTCCAACCGCTATCCCCGACTGGCCCCAAATGGGCCTGCAACTTCCGCAACTTGTGGTGGCACTGTCTGCTCACCCACAATCTCCACCTCGTCATCAGCCTGGTGTGGCTTCTCGTCATCCTCCTCCTCCTCATTACTATCATCATAATTGTCCCCATCCTACTCTTCCAGTGTTACCGATCCCTTGCCAATTTTGACCCTCTCTACTGTGAATGGATGCACTGAAGGGACTTGACCGTCTATAGCCAGGTTATAAGGCACATTTGCCTGAAGACATAATCGGGTAACCAGGGACGGATAGTATAACCCGTACCGTGGAACCTTGGCATGTTGGAACATTTCATCGTGTATAACTCTGGCCACGTCGAATGGGGCATTGTTCATGAAACACCAAATGAGGCACCCTCGAGGTATGTTCATCTCGAACAGGTTCTTGGAGGGCAGAAGGCGGCTGTTTATGAAGTACAGCCAGTACTTGGCCTCAAACTTGAGGGCCGAGGAGTGGAACTTGTTCCCGTACTTGTACCATTGTAAAGTGGCCCCTGGTTGACATATGACATCAGTAGTAGACCAGGGAGTGTATTTTCCCTCAACTGGTGGAGGTAGTCTGTACAGAATCCGGGTGGTGTCTAGGGAGGCATCGACCGGTCTCTTGCGCACAGTCACAACATGGTTCACGTGTTCCAGAATGTTCGCGTAGAACTCCCTGTACAAGCATAACATTAGCCACAACAGGCTCCTCCATGAATATTTCTAGTCCTCGTCGCCTCAGCTCGGCGGGTATATTGGGACAGGTTGTCCCTAATGCCCTGGGGTCCATGGCCTATTCCGGCACAATTATTTTGGCCTCCTTTTTTCTAAATCGGTCCTGGGCTTTGGCCGAGATGAATTTCTGACTGTCGAAGGGCCTTGAGTCAACGGATTTTCGAGGTCGGCCTTCGGTGTTGGCTTGAGGAGGGCGGATAGAGGAGGATCCAGTGGCTTGGCGCTTTCGGGGTGGCATGGTACCTGCAAAACGCCCATTATCAGCTTAGTACAAACGGGTGACCCAACCCATGGCTACTCAGACTTCACCACGAAATTGGTCACTACACTTTCTCCAAATAGGAATTTTTACAAACATGTGGTGGGTAATGGCTACGTTTAAGCCCAAACCTTTACTAAAGCACAATAAGCACCACCACAGTACCCCAATAAACACACATCACCCCCACCATTCATGATTTGCAAGTTCTCAGCCCTACACAACTACTATCAAGTATATCTACCCAAGACTAAGACTACATTCTACCATACAAAGCAAAAAAGAAAGAAAAGAAAGCTAAAAACGATATTGAAAAATAAAAAAACAAAATCAAAGGGAGAAGTACATACCTGTAGAGAGAATGAGAGGAGGAAAGTCAAAGGGTGGTGAAGGATTTTGTGAGAGTGGGTTTGTTTTAGGTCTGAATTTTTCTAGGTGTGGAGGAGGAAAGTTAGGGGGAAGGAAGAAGAAGAAGAAGGGGGAAAGAGTTTATGTGAGAGGATGAGAGGAAACGTGGGGGGAAGTGGGAGGTGTGGGCGGTTGGGTAGGGTTTAACTTATTTTGGGTAAAAGAAAATAAAAAGAAAGAGAAAATAACAAAATTAAAAAAAACTTACCTGGGTTCGAGTCCATTAGCGCAGCCTTAGCACTGTCGTAGCGCGGGCGCGCTAGTGGAAGGCGTCGTGAGGCAGTGGAAAACGTCACTAGCGCGGTCTTAGCGCTGGTTAGCGCGTTCGCGCTAGTGTAGGAATACTTGGGGCAGTGTAAAACCTGACTAGTGCTGCCTTAGCGTTGGATTAGCGCATGCGCGCTAGTCCAGGCGTCCCCAGCTATATTACTTTGTTTTCTTCATCCTTGGGGGATTTTGCCCGCCCTTTTTCTCGAACACCTGCACATGTTAGTATCTACACTATAAACACTATAAATGTTGGGTTTTCTCCCAACCAGCGCTTGATTTAACGTCGCGGCACGACGAGTACAACAGTCAATGGGTTGCCTCCCATGAAGCGCCTGATTTAATGTCGCGGCACGACGCAGAGTAGGCACAATTAAGGATCGCTCAACCTTTGTGGTTCATCGAGACGCACCTCAGACAACTCTTTTGTGTCATCCATTCCCATATACAGTTTGAGTCGTTGGCCATTAACCTTGAAGGTGTTGGTGCCATTTTCACTGGTTATCTCCATAGCCCCAGACGGGAACACTCTGGAAATTGAACGACCCAGACCATCGGGACTTAAGCTTACCAGGAAACAGTCTCAACCTTGAATTGTACAATAATACCTTGTCTCCCGGTTTGAAATTTCTGTCCACAATGTGCTTGTCATGTAGCCGCTTCATTCTTTCCTTGTATAGCCTCGTACTTTCAAAAGCGTGATATCTGAATTCCTCCAGCTCATGTAGCTCTATCAGTCTATTTTCCCCAGCAGCATCGGGGTCCATGTTCAATTGATTTAGGGCCCACCAAGCTCGATGTTGTATCTCCACAAGCAGATGACAGGCCTTCCCAAATACCAACTTGTATGGGGACATACCGATTGGTGTTTTGAATGCAGTCCTATAGGCCCAGAGTGCATCGTCAAGCTTTTTCGCTCAATCCGTTCTTGTAGCGTTTACAGTTTTCGGTGAGCACACTCTTGATCTCTCGGTTAGAGACCTCTACCTGCCCACTAGTTTGGGGGTGATGCGGGGTGGCCAACCCTGTGGCGCACATCATATTTATCTAGAAACTTCTCAGCAACTTCTCAAAGACATGATTGCAAAAGTGTGTGCCCCCATCACTGATAATGGCTCTCGGAATCCTAAACCGGGTGAAATATTCTTCTTCAAAAACCCCCACCACCACTCTCGAATCATTGGTGGGGAATGCTGCAGCTTCCACCCATTTGGACATGTAATCTACAACAACAAGTATGTATTTATTGCCGTAAGAGATGACAAAGGGACCCATGAAATCGATCCCCCAAACATCGAACACCTCAACTTTCTGAATTGGTTTCATAGGCATCTCATGTCGACGGGATATGTTTCCCATTCTTTGGCATTCGTTGCATCCTTTTACCCATTGGTGGGCATCCTTGAAAATTGCTGGCCAGTAGAAACCGGCCTCTAACACCTTTGCTGCTGTCCGGACTGCTCCAAAGTGTCCCCCATAAGGTGACGCGTGACAAGCCTGCAAAACAAAAAATTGTTCTATCTCAGGGACGCATCTCCGGATCATGATCAATACAAATTCTGAACAAATACGGTTCTTCCCAATAGTAGTTTCGGCAGTCACAATAAAATTGTTTCTTTTGCATAGAGGAGAGCTCATAAGGGTCGATGCCGCATGCCAGGTAATTAGCAATATCTGCGTACCATGGCACCTCTCTCACACTTGTGGCTAGAAGTTGCTCATCTGGAAAGGTTTCCAGAATATCCTCAGACTCAGGTGCCTTTTCAGCACCTTCAAGGCGTGATAAATTATCAGCGACTTGGTTCTCCGTTCCCTTACGGTCACGAATCTCCAAGTCAAACTCTTGCAAAAGTAGCACCCAACGAATTAGGCGCGGCTTAGACTCTCTTTTCTCGACTAAGTACCGAATGGCTGCGTGATCAGTGTATACGATCACCTTCGACCGATCAGGTAAGACCTGAACTTGTCAAAGGAAAACACTACAACCAACATCTCTTTTTCTGTTACCGTGTAATTCAGCTGAGCTCCACTCAACGTCCTACTTGCGTAGTAAATTGGGTGCATTACCTTATCTCTGCGCTGACCCAACACGGCTCCCACAACGTAGTCACTAGCATCACACATGAGTTTGAACGGTTGCTCCCAGTCGGGGGCAACTATAATCAGTGTTGTGACTAACCGCTTCTTTAGCTCCTCAAAAGCCACCCTGCAATCATCAGAAAACACAAATGGGTTATATTTTTCTAGCAACTTAAAGAGAGGGTTGAAAATTTTGGAGAAATCCTTGATGAATCGCCGGTAGAATCCTACGTGTACCAGGAAGCTACAAATAGCTTTGACTGACGTGGGCGGTGGGAGTTTTTCAATCACGTCTACCTTGGCTCTGTCCACCTGAATACCTTTACTCGAAACCAAGTGTCCCAAGATGATTCCTTCTTGTACCATGAAATGGAATTTCTCCCAATTCAGCACTAGGTTCGTCTCGATGCACCTCTTCAGTACACAGTTTAAACTTGCTAGGCATTCATCAAACGAATTTCCCACCACTGAGAAATCGTCCATGAAGACCTCTATAATATCTTCCACCATGTCTGTGAAAATGGCCATCATGCACCGTTGGAATGTTGCAGGTGCATTGCATAGGCCAAATGGCATCCTCCTGAAAGCAAACACCCCATAAGGGCATGTGCAGGAGGTATTTTCCCTATCCTCCGGGGCAATAGAAATCTGGTTGTACCCTGAATACCCATCAAGGAAACAAAAATGAGACCTCCCTGCTAGCCGGTCGAGCATCTGATCAATGAAGGGAAGTGGGAAGTGGTCTTTGTGGGTGGCAAGGTTCAACTTTCTGTAGTCCATGCATATTCTCCAACCCATGATGGTTCTAGTGGATATAAGCTCGTTTTTATCATTCTTTACCACCGTCATACCACCCTTCTTTGGTACACACTGTACTGGGCTAACCCAGCTGCTGTCACAGATGGGGAAAATGATTCTCGCATCTAACCACTTTATAATTTCCTTCTTTACCACTTCCTTCATATTTGGGTTCAATCGCCTTTGGTGTTCCCTAGAAGGTCTGTGTCCCTCTTCCAGGAGAATCTTGTGCATGCAATAGGCTGGGATGATCCTTTTAATATCTGCCATGGTCCAACCAATGGCAGTCTTGCATTATGAAAGTACCTGTAACAACTGTTAATCCTTCACATCTAACAAACCAGATGAGATAATAATAGGTAATGTAGAGTTAAGTCCAAGAAACGCATACCTGAGATGAGCTGGTAAAGGCTTCAGCTCTAACTTGGGTGGTTCTTCAAATGAGGGCTTGGCTGGCGGTCTCTCTCTCTTTTCCAAGTGTAATGGTTCAATTTCGAGAGCCCTCGACCATGCCCCTTTTCCTTCTAGTTCTAATACCCATTCTTCTAGTTCCTCACTGTTCACATCATCTAAGTTCATCAAACATGCAGCCAAAGGGTCCCCAACAGTCAAGGACGCATCATCTTCTTCCAGTATCATGTCCACTACATCAATAAGAGAGTAGTTGGCGAACTCACTTGGTCGCCTCATAGACTTCTGCACGTTGAACGTGATTTCTTCATCATTAAGCCTCTCTTAAGCTAACTAGTCTCACAATCGATGAGGGCTCTACCTGTGGCCAAGAATGTCCTTCCCAAGATTATGGGAATTTCCTCATCTACCCGACAGTCTAGGATCACAAAGTCAGCAGGGAACACAAATTTCCCCACTTGAACTAACACATCGTCCAGAATACCCGACGGTCTCTTCACCATCCTATCAGCAGGTTGCAACAGCATGGAGGTAGGCCTGGCTCTACCAATCCCCAGTCTTTTATAGATGGCCAGCGGCATCAGATTAATGCTGGCCCCCAAGTCACATAGAGCTTTGGCGAAAGCAAAGTTGCCAATGGTACAAGGAATTGTAAAACTCCCCGGGTCAGACAACTTTTCAGCAATAGGACGCGTCACCACCGCATTACAAGTCTGGGTAAGGGTGACAGTAGCTAGATCTTGGATGTCAAATTTTCTGGACATCAAGTCCTTCATCATTTTAGCATAGCCAGGCATTTCCTTCAACGCATCAATCAATGGGATATTTACCTGTATTTGCTTTAACATGTCCAAGAACTTCTTATACTGCTCATCCTTCAGGTATTTCGCCAGCCTTTGAGGGAATGAAGCTGGCGGTCTCTTCTTTCCTGTTATCTATTCTTTTTTCTTTTCAACCACCACCTCTACTACTGTCTCTGTGATTTCCTCTAATTCTTTCTCAGCTTTACTTTGCTTACTGGATTCTCCTTCAGCTGGCTGCACTGTGACCTTGGTCAAAGGAGTCAAGTCATCAATTTCAATAGGCACTTGCACTAGTGTATCTGTCTGTCTGCTTTCACGCACCATCTCCTGTTCCAGGTCCAGGTCTCTGCCATTGTGGAGACTCACTGCCATTAGCTGCTTTGGGCCCTGGTCCCTTGGATTCACTTGAGTATCAGCAGGTAAAGTTCCATGAGGACGGTTGTTCACTGCATTTGAAATCTGCCCCAGCTGTACCTCGATATTTTTAATGTCTAAGTCATGGCAGTTGACCCAATAACCTGTTGCATCATACCTTCTAACCTGTAGAACCCATCTTCTTGTCTCCTCCCATGTTGTTGCTGAGCCTGGTTGTTGTATCCCTGAGATCGTTGGTAAGGTGCCATGTTACCCTGAGGTCTCATGGAACTTATGTTACCGTTGTTGTGCTGCAGATGAGGTGGTCTATAAGGTTGAACCTGCTGACCCCAGTTCTGACCTCCCTGTATCTGACCTCCATAATTTGACACATAGCTCATGTCTTCAGGGTAGGAAGCTTGATTGCAGTCTGCATTCCAGTGATTACCCATATTGACTTACACAAGTGTGCACAATCCCCCATTGGTAGTATCTACAATGTGAACCTGCTGCTTCACGCCTGATTCCTTCACCTTCTTTGTGAGAATACTCATCTGAGTCATCAGTGTAGCCATGTTCTCAACCATAGTATTAGAGNCCTGAATTTTGTGCCATTGTGTCAAGTAAGCTTTGGCACTCTCTCCACGTTTTGCTGAGGTAAGCTCCACCTGCTGAGGCATCAACGTTGGCTTTCACACTATCTGCTAAACCCATGTAGAATCTCTGCCCCAACATTTGCTCAGGAATACCATGGTGTGGACAAATAACCAGCATCCCTTTAAACCTCTCCCATGTCTCTTGCAGTGTTTCCATGGGCTTCTGTCTGAAACTTATTATCTCGTCTATCTGTTGTGCTGTCTTGTTGGGCGAATGAAATTTTCCTATAAATTGCTTGACCAATTCCTCCCATGTAGTAATAGAATTGATGGGGAGGGAATTTAGCCAAGTATGAGCAATACCTGTTACCGAGAACGGAAACAATAACAGTCTTAGAGCATCCGGGGTAACATTCGGCTGTCCTTGGGTTTTGCATATGGACTGGAAGTTCTTCAAATGCTGCTGAGGGTCCACGACATATGACCCCGAAAATAGTCCCTTATTCTGCAACAAATGCAGCATATTATTCGTGATCTGAAAAGATTCCGCTTCAATCTGAGGGACCACAATTGCGGTAGCCAAGTTGTCAACTGTGGGCTGCACCAAGTCTATAATGGTGCCTCAGGTGCATAGGGCGCCTAAGGCGCATCATTTCTTGCTGCAGGGTTGATCAGCCCATCACCCTCAACCTCATCAATAATGTTAGATCTGTTGTTCAGTTCTACTATATTCGATTCAATTGGTTCAATGTTTGTCTGTTGTTTGTTTCTCCGATTGGCTCTGTTCAATGCCCTGAAAACCTTTTCGGGGTCTGATAAAGATTCAAAAACGTCACCAGTTCTCGACGAGTTCCTAGGCATGCACCTGTACCACCGGTTCAACAAATGTTAGAATTTCAATAAATAAGTGAAATCAAAGAAACTTGACTTAAATTGAGAATTTTTGTATTTTTCTTCACTATCTTGATAATACCGTCAAGTCCCCGGCAACGACGCCAAAATTTGATCACGCTCAACTGTGTCTAATAAAATACTAAGCGGGCGTTGCAAATATAATCCAGTGTATTAAGCCAAAGTCGATCCCACAGGGAATTAACGTATCAAGAAAGCTGTTAAAATACTAAACTCTCACTTAATCAACTTTCTCAATCTTTATGAATAATAATCGATGTTGTAATTACCACTAAGATCAATGAAATTGCTAAACTAAGATTGACTAACATCAGTTGTAAACAATTGGAATAAAGGTCTAAGGCAATGGTTTCCCCCGTTGGTACTTTCCCTAGTTGTATGTTCTTATAGCTTTAACTTGGTTGTCTCTATCAATCATGAACTCTCCAGCTATCGCAAATCTCTCTCGAGCATTTATCATAATTTACTAGTTGCACTCTCTCGAGCTACACTAGCTATATTTACGTTACAACTCACTTAAGATTGCATCCGAGGTATATTATCTCTAACTCAACCTCTAAACCCTCGGTTATGACTCTTGTCTATACTCCGGGGGTGATGTTGTTCAACAACTACCTAAATATGCACTCTCTCAAGCAGATACATAATAAATAGGAACCGCTAGTTGAGGGCCCTTCAACTAACTACAATCAAAATGTAGTTGAACAAATAGAGATAAATAACCAACTCAAAACTATATTAACATGCCAACGAGTTCATCCCCAACAGGTTTCACCAAAACCTTAGATTAAAGTATTTAGCTACACATAATAGCAATGAAAACTACTAAGGAATCCATTGTCAATGGCAAAATAACAAAAGAAGAAAATAAGGATTGATGCCGCCTTGCCTCTTGCCTTTGCCTTTTTTGGTGTTCTAAACTCTAAAACCTGATTAAAACCTTCTCTTGTGTGAAGTGGACCTTATATAGTTGATGTAGAATGGCCTGGGACTTCCAAATTATCCCTGAAATAATGCCTCACGCGTCTGGACTAGCGCGGGCGCGCTATGCCCGCACTAGTGGGGTTTCTGTCTGCCTCTGGATCGTTGGACTAGCGCGGGCACGCTAATTCCATGCTAGTGCCCACGCTAAAAGGGTTCTTCACTGCCTCATGAGAGCTGAACTAGCGCGGGCACACTAATGCTGCGCTAATGCCCGCGCTAGTAGGGTTTTCCACTGTCTCTGCATTCATCCCTGAGTCTTCAGTCTTCAATTCATCCAAAAGGTACCCTATGGTCTATTCTACTTCAATTCTTTCCCGGATCACCGTCATAAGCTTTCCTTACGGTATTGCACTCCTGTGAAACACACAAGTCACCAAGCACATTTTATCCTTATTTCACATACTTAAGACAGTAAAGCATCATTAAGTTAGAGTATAACATAAGCCAAACCATACAATTTTAGCCTATTATCAGATACCTATTTTATTTTTTGGTAATTAAAAGTTTTTATTACCAAGTGAAAAGATACCTATATATGCAAAAGAAAATATTCTAATGGCTATGAACTGATCTTAGTTTCATTGTTTAGTTTTTATAAAGCTTTCTCTAGAACCTCCCTTTCCTATTTAATTTTCTTACCTCAATAGCTTTTGGTTGCTGACTGTTAAGGGTAGAACTTGACTTAATTGATCGGCAAGCAGGGGCATATATAGGGGGTTCCTGCGACATGTGAACCCATTTTCTGCTCCCAAGATTATTTATATTTAATGTTATATTCTTACAAAAATAATAAATTATGTATGTTTGTGCCAAATCACAAAATATTATATGATGTGTGCACCTCTCTCTAGGTGAGGTTGAAAATTCAAATCTTATGTTAATCTTGTTATTTTTCTGTTATTACTATTATATACTATTATAAAAAATTGTCATCATAGTTCAAAAGCATTATGACAATTGTAAGAACTTAAACATTCAGCCCGTCAAAATTATATCATGGACACCTCTTCATGATAGTGCATCAATTCTCTTGAAATTTTAGATCCGCGTGTGTCTGTAAACTCTATTTCTATTCAATCAAAGCTTACATTTTTTCCAACTTTTAGCCAATATCGACTTCTTTTTCCATCACTAATATCAACTCATTGTAAGTTTGTATCTCCCGTTCTATTATGTTAATTTTTTTTAATCTTTACCGTATTAATTATTTTTTACTCTCAATATTAGTTGTACATTTTCATAATTATATATTCTTTTGTTAATTATTAGGTTTCTATCTATCAATAACATTATCTTCAAGAACTTCCAGATCACCCTTGTTTTTTTAGCAAACTATCCAGGTTGGCTTTTGTTAAATAATATAAGGGCAGTATTGTAAATTTACCTCCTAAAGTTAGTTATTAGTGTCCATTAGTTAGTTAAGTAGTTACATTAGTGGTTAAGAGGTTAGTTAACTAATTGTATATATACACGTTTTGTATACACACAAACACAGATTTTTGGAATAAGAAATCATTCCTTCTTCCTCTCTTTCTTCTCTCTGTATTTCTCAATTCCATATCGATCTCCTTCCTCATTTCACATCATGGTATCAGAGCTTATGCTCAAGAATTTGAAGTCGATTATCTGAATTTCTTCTTTTGCGTTCTTACTCTGAAATTCTTCTGTCGCATGTCACAATTGAGTGAAATCTGTGAGTTGAAGAGTTTTTCATGATAAAATTGAGTATTGAATTCTTGTTAAAGAATCAAGAGAATCAAAATGGCAGTAAATGAAGGATTTTAAAATCTAAATTTTGGGTTGAATTCTGGAAATCAAGTGAATCCAGCAACTGAAATTGACTACAATCATCCCCTCTTTCTCTCCTCTGCTGATGTTAGCGGAATTCAGATCATTTCTTTTCAATTGACAGGTATTGAAAATTATTCAATTTGGAATAGGTATATGAGAGTTACTTTGTTAGGTAGAAACAAACTTGGTATGGTTGATGGTACATGCAGTAAGGATAAATTCCCAGATTCAATAGGAAATCATTGGGAACGAGTGAATGCCATTGTTCTATCTTGGCTAATGAACTCTGTGGCAAGAGGTCTTCTTGGAGGTATTATGTATGCCTCCAATGCTCAAACTGTTTGGGAAGACCTAACTGAAAGGTTTAACAAATTTGATGATTCAAGAACCTTCAATTTACATAAAGAAATAGCTACTTTAACTCAAGGTTCTGCTTCTGTCTCTGTATACTTTTCAAGACTTAAGGATCTTTGGGAAGAATTTGAGGCATTAATTCCTGCACCTGAGTGTGACTGTCCTAAATCGAGAGATTTTATTAGTTATCTACAGAAACTGAGGCTATACCAGTTTTTAATGGGATTGAATGAATCCTATTCTCAAGCTCGTAGTCAGATTCTTATGAAAACTCCTTTACCTACTGTGAATCAAGCCTATGCCTTAATAGTGAGTGATGGGAGTCAAAAATCTGTAGCAGCTAACTCTGAAATTCTTGGAGCTAATCCTAATAATGTAGGAAACTTTGAGGTGGAAATGTATATTAGACATGGCGGTGGTGGTCAAGGCCAAAGATTCAAGAAAAATTTCAATCTTCAGTGTGACTATTGTAAGATGAAAGGCCATATGAAAGAAAACTGCTATAAACTTGTTAGATTTCCTCAAGAGTTTAGACAAAAGAAGAGAGGAGGATATAATGCAGCTCACAATGTCAATATTCTGAATGAGAATGGTGATAATCAAATCAGAATGCCGATGTACCTACTGGTGCATATGAGAAAATTGCTAATGGTTTAAATCAACCTGCTTGTGGAAGTTAGGTGTCTTATGTCAAGAATTGGAAGCAGTTGCAAGTCAGCTGGGAAAGTACACTTTCACAAAAGATCAATATGATCAGATTGTACAATTGTTAAACAAAGGAACAACCCCAGCCTATAACAGTGAAGACTCAGCTGCCAATGTAACAGGTACAAATACTGATACAACATTGTTAATTTCAAAGGACTCCCAGGAATGGATCATAGACACTGGAGCAACAAACCATATGGTGTCTGACACTAATATTCTGGATAAATCTACTATTTTTCATACTGTTAATCCTAAGAAAGTATTTTTACCAAATGGAGATGTGTCACTAGTTACACATACAGGGACAAGATCAATTTATGATAAAAGCACTATATTTAATATTTTTTATGTACCTCAATTTAAATATAATCTGCTTTCTGTTTCAAAAACGACAAAAGCACTACAATGTGCTGCAACATTTTTCCTTGACTTTTGTGTTTTTCAGGATCTCTTCACTGGGAAGGTGAGGAGGATTGGTAAAGAAGTAAGAGGACTATACATACTACTAGCTAGACTAGCAAGGAATAGGCAATGAGCTGAGTATGCTGCAAGAGGATTAACAACAGGAGAAGCAAGTCAGGTCAATGTGGAGTTATAGCACCAAAGATTTGGACATGTGTCTGTTATAGTAATAAAGAAAATAATACCTGTTAGTGTTCAAAATATCAGAGAAAGAATAGATAAATGCATAATATGTCCCTGTACTAAATAAACTAGATTGCAATTTCCTTCTAGTCATATCAGAAGTATATACTGCTTTGATTTGATTCATGTAGACCTATGGGGTCCATACAAAATAGCTACATTTTATGGTAATAAGCACTTTCTTACAATTGTGGATGACTACAGTAGAATGACATGGGCGTTTCTTCTTAAACAAAAGTCAGATGTATATCAGTGCTTGCAACATTTCATCACTTTTGTTAAGGCTCAATTTAATAAAGTCATCAAGGTTATTAGAACAGAAAATGGTACATAGTTTGTTAATTCCTTATGTGAGCAACTATTTAAAAATATTGGAATGATTCATCAGAAAACTTGTTCTTACACTCTTCAACAGAATGAAGTAACAGAAAGAAAACACAAACACATTTTAGAAATAAAAAGAGCTATAAGACTTCAATCTAATATTCCTATAAGATTCTGGGGTCACTGCATTCTGGCTGCAGTATACATTCTTAGCAGACTTCCTAGCTCAATTATTGCAAACATATCTCCCTATGAAAGATTGCACAACAGGAAACCTTCTTTAAATCCCTTAAGAGTGATAGGTTGTCTATGTTTTGCTAAGATAGTTCAGGAACAAGACAAGATAAAGTCTAGATCAAGGGTATCTGTACATATGGGATATTCAGAGGTGCATAAAAGATTGTTCTATATGATCTAGAAAATAGATCATTCTTCATTAACAAAGATGTAATATTCAAAGAAAATGTCTTTCTATTCAAAAAGACTGACTCTACTTCAATACCTATATTTATAGATACTATATCAAATATAGGGTCTTACATGGACAATTCAGAAATTTCTTGTGAACAAAAAGTTAACACACAAGCTGATACAAAATACAATGGTGGTAATTCAGGAAATTCATCTATAGATAATAACATTACAGAAGAAAACCACAATATTGAGTCACTGCATGACTTTCAAAATCACAATACTATTGAGGGGGAATTACAAGCACAACAAGATCATCAAAACATATCTACTGCAACTCCTCATACCAGAAGTCAGGTAAATTCAAACCAATTCACAATCAAAAAGTCTACCAGAGATAAATAGCCACCAGTATGGCTAAAAGACTTTGTTTCTTTAAATATTCATCAAGAAATACCTTATGCTTTGGATAAATATATAAAGTATGATCATCTTTCCTCTAAATGTCAAGCATGTATTGCTGCTTTTTCATCAATTACTGAACCTACTACATATGCTAGAGCAAGTAAAGATCCAAGATGGATACAAGCCGTGAAAGAAGAAATAAAAGCTCTTGAAGGTAATAACACTTGAACTCTAGTTACATTACCAGAATGCAAGAGACCTATAGGATGCAAGTGGATATATAAGATCAAGTACAAAGCATCAGGAGAGATAGAGAGGTTTAAAGCAAGATTGGTTGCTAAGGGTTACAGTCAATAAGAAGAAATTAATTACCAAGAAACATTCTCACCAGTTGTAAAAATGGTGACTGTTAGAACAATTCTAGCTTTGGCAGCAGCTAAGAAATGGCACATACATCAAATGGATGTATATAATGCCTTTTTACAAGGTGATCTGTTTGATGAAATATATATAGAATTGCTAGAAGGATTTAAGAGTCAGGGGCAGAGGAGAGTATGCAAACTCTCTAAATCCTTATATGGATTATAACAAGCTTCTAGACAATGGAACTTGAAACTCTCTGAAGCTCTTTTGAACTTACAGTTTAAACAAAGTCAGTATGATCACTCCTTATACATAAGGAAAACAGAAGGATGGATAGTGTTAATACTGATTTATGTTGATGATATGTTAGTTACTGGAAGTAATTTAAAACTGATTCAGGATACAAAAACTTCTCTACAAAATATCTTCAAGATGAAAGACTTGGGTGAGTTAAGGTATTTTCTAGGATTAGAGTTTGTTAGGTCCAACAAAGGTATTGTTATGCATAAGAGGAAATACACAGTAGAGCTCATAGAAGAGGTTAGATTAACTGCTGCAAAGATCTCAAACACACCTATTGATATCAATACTAAACTTACAACAAAACAATATGATGAGCATTTACCAAAGGGTGAAGGATCAGTTGAAGATCCTGCTGCAGATCAGACAACCTATCAAAGACTAATAGGTAAACTTCTATACCTAACTGTCACTAGACTTGATATAGCTTATGGAGTTCAAAGTCAATTTCTTCAACAATCAAAGAAGTCTCATAAGGAAGCTGCATTAAAAAGTGTAAAGTATGTGAAAAATAATCTTGGACAAGGCATACCGCTATCAAGCCTGTATAATACAACTATCACAGCATACTGTGATGCAGAAGCCCAGTTACTAGAAGATCTGTCACAGGTTTTATGATCAAGGTAGGAAACTCTCTAGTATTCTGGAAATCAAAGGAGCAAACGACTATATCAAGAAGTTCAGCATAAGCAGAGTATAGAAGCTTGGCTGTAACAGTGGCAGAATTAACATGGCTACTGGGAATGCTAAGAGAAATTGATGCAGATGTTAAAATGCCAGTAGACATATTTACTGATAGCAAAGCAGCTATTTAGATTGCTGTCAATCCTGTCTACCATGAGAGAACTAAACATATAGAGATTGATTGTTACTTTATAAGGGAAAAAATTCAACAAGGTTTAGTGCGCACAAGATATGTTCCTACAAATGATCAACCTGCAGATTTGTTCACAAAAGGATTGAGTAGAGTTCAACATGCTTATTTGAGTTCCAAGTTAGGTGTTTTTTGACATTTTTGCCCCACCTAACTTAAGGATGAGGGTTAAATAATATAAGGACAATATTGTAATTTCATATCCTAAAGTTAGTTATTAGTGTTCATTAGTTAGTTAAGTAGTTAGAGTAGTGGTTAGGAGGTTAGTTAACTAATTGTATATATACGCGCTTTGTATACACACAAATACAGATTTTTAGAATAAGAACTCATTCCTTCTTCCTCTCTTTCTTCTCTATGTATTTCTCAACTCCATCTCGATCTCCTTCCTCATTTCACATCAACTTTTAAAAGCACAAATGCTATCATTATTAGTCAATTCACAGAATATTATCAGTATTTATTTTTATTTTTTTAAAAAGGGCATACTACCAATATTAGCCTTAAATCCCTTTTTTTATTACAAAGTGACCTCTCTGCTAATTGGTAGACATCCTCAGTTCACCGGCACCTTGAATTCTCTCGACTAGCCATGGAATCCAAGATACTTCATGGTGTTCTTGAATAGTTTGTTATTTCTCACGTCACATTTGAGCTGTTTGGTATGCTTTTGCAAACAAGATAAATGAAGATGAACTGCACTCCCAAAAACAAAATTGACAACGATCTTTGTAAGTTTTCATTAATTACATAAAAGACCACTGTAGACGAATTAAGAGTCTAAATTTTTATTACATTTTCAAGTTATCAAATACTCAATTACAAACTAATTTACCTATGGTTATTGAAGTTCACTTAAGTTTGATTTGAAAATTTGGGTTTATGAAGTTGGAATTTATTTCAAGTTAGTGTTTTTATTCTTTTTTCGAGTGATTGTTATTGAAATAGATTGGTTATATCTTAACGAGTTTGAATCTCAATTTTGGGACGATTTGGTGGATATTTAAGGTGGCTGCATTGAAAGTTGAACTTAATTCGTAATAAGAGATGAACATAAGAATATGATATATGTATCTTTTCAGGTATCTCCGCTGTATTAATTGTTTATTCCGTATATATCAAATGTATATCTTATGTATATTCAGTGGCGGAGCCAGAATTTTTGTTAAGAGGTATCAAAATATATAAAAATAAACATACCAGGAAATTAAGGGGAGTCAATACATAATATATATACATATATATATTATTTTTTTACCTACCTACACAGTGCATTTTTCTCACAAAGGGGTGTCATTTGACACCCCTTCCTATAAAGTGGCTCCGTCACTGTGTATAATCCATGTAAACCTATGTATGAGATACACGTGATCATATGTTGCAACAAAATTTTTAAACTCGATACTATGAATTTTGACTCTAAACTAGTCCAAATCACATCCAACCTTACTCAAACTTTGTAAATTACCTCATCTATGTGTTTTCAACGGATTTCAACCATACCTTTTGTTTAATTGTTGTATATTATATTAGTGATGTATTTTGACTCCAAACCGGTCAAAATCACCTCCAATCTCAATCAAATTTTATATATTGCCTTATTTATGTATTTCGACGAATTTCAACTATATCCATAAACAAAACTTGTTTTGCCTAGATTTTTTGAATGCTGTGTATGATTGTTAAGTTTTTATGACGTTTCTTAATGACTATATTGTTGGTAAGTATTCATTCCTGTAGTTTGTCCCTTTATTTTTTTGGAGACACATCAATGGAGTGGTGGTGGACATTCTTCAATCAAGAAAGTGAGCCCACGCATGCCCAATAACACAGAAGCTTGCCCAACCCTAAATTTCTGGAAAACCTAATGCTTTTAAAGACTATTTTTGCCCCTGTTTTCCTTTCCTTGAAAATCACGGACTCCACTAAATTGCGGTCAACCGCATTTCAGCGCTCATTTTGTGCATTGGTTGACACTTGACAGCACTGGTGGCTTAAATATTGGGCCCCGTCTGGCTGTTTATTCTACACGGTAGTACTCATCAATTTTCAACTTATTGAAGTTCTGATACACATGTGTTTCTCTTTCCGATTAACGCACTAACTATAACAAATAAAGTGGAGTCGGATGCTTAATACACAATTTCTAATATTTAATGTTTCAACTACATAATATCTGATACAAATTTTAAAGCAAGTGAATGGTTCTAGGCAAATATTTTAGATTTTTGTATTTTGTTTTGTATAATCTCAAGGAAAATAGAGAACAAACAAATACATTATAATATTTAACTAATAAATAATCTATGAAAATGGTGAAAATACAAAATAGAGGATAAAGGCATTACATTCAGTACAAGAATAAGTACAAAATTCACATCAGTTTCATTTTTCAAGGGACTGAAATGAAAGAGCTGCAAATAGGCACACATTTATAAATGTATAGAATTTATATAAAATGCAATAAGTTGGATTCTGTATCTCAAGATCTTGCAAATATATTTGATTCATGTACCAAATGACTGATCTTGATACTACATAAATAAGTTTTTCTTAATGAGAACTGTTGGGTATTAAGATTTGGATACTCGGTCGCTTTATATGAGCTGACCCAATCCATTTAGGAAGAGATAGAGTTTGAGAACAAAGTAACTTCTTTGGAGAAGTTACTACACGTTTGAGTGTAGTTGAGCAGTTTTCCATAACAGTTAACTCTATCTCTATAATAATCTATTTTGGTTTTCCTACAGAAGTGTGAAAAAAAAAGAAACAAAATTAAAAGTGGGTTCTTGCTCTTCCTTTTCTATCTATTTTCTTCTTCCATAACAGTGAAGATTTCTCTTCTTCTTTTCGCAAAACACACAAGAACAAAGACATTTAGTTTGTGAAACTAAACTTTGTTTTTCAAGAGATTTAAAGTTCAATTTGGGACAATTCTTTTGATGGTGAGTTCAACAATCCTTCCGCTGCGTTGGCAGGTACACAAATATTGTTCTCGCTCCACCATTTTTACATATGTACGACTATATTAAAACTATTTTAACTTCAAGTTTGAAAAAAATATACTTTTGGCTATTGACAAACTTCGTGAAACAGGCTATTAGTATTATTACTTTCTTCTCAAGTCACACACGAGTGGAATAAGACATCCACGTGCCGTTGTAAATGATTTTTGGCAAAGAGGGGAGGTGACTTAGCCAACGTGGTGTATATGGTCTTACATTTGGACTGTAATTCCTAAGAATGAAAATTGCAGAAAATTTTTGTTTTTGTCTTCTTTAGTTTCAGAAATAAGGAGCAAATTATCCAAGTCCCAATACTTGAGTACGTAGTACTATTTATCTCCATCTTTTGTAGTATATGAATTTGTAGTTGAGAGGAAATTTGTCCCATATTGATAAAAAAAATAGAAGATTTTCCATTTGTACAAGTACTTCTCTATCAAAAATAATATTATCTTCAATTATAATTGTTTTGGGATGTAAAATATATTTTTTCTCATCATTCTTATGATATATGAGATAAATGTATGAATTTTGATTAGGGTCGTATTTTATAATTATAATATTAGAATGTTATCTTGAATTTCTAAGTTATTAGGATTCTTGTTCTTGGAGGAAGGAAAAAGACTCTTAAAAATAATAAATCTCTTTCATATGCTTTATCCTTTTTCTCGGAGAAGAAATTTTGTAATTCTATAAATTGACGTTTTCTTCTCACAATAAGAACAACAACAATAATATCCATAATATAGTCATCATTTTTTGTTTTAGGGCAGATTATTTAGTTTTTATATTTTTATAGTACAAGTTTTTATATGTAGGTCAATTGATCAAACCCCATTATAATGTCGTATTCTTTAGTATATTTTCTTTCTTGTCTAATTTATCGTACACCGTCTTTGCATTATTAACTTACGCATGCATCATGTTATTTCGAGCTCAACAGATGATATCAAAGTCAATGGTTAAACGAGGTTGAAGACAAATTCAAGACGGGTTCAGATCAAGATGCAACCCAATTTGACAATAATGAAGACTTTTGTTTTAAAAAAAATGTCAATAATACTGTATGTGTGGAGACAAACTTTTAGGTTTCAACCATATTTTTAATATTCATGTTGCTTCATCTTTAAGAATTAAATTATTTTTAACTCATGTTTATTTTTAACGCATGGGCTCCAATTTTCAAGCCATACCTATTTTTAATCAAGGCAAGCAGCAGTGAAGAAGATTATGTGAAGAAGACGAATCAAGATTTGTCAAAAAGTTCAAGCCAAGGGTAGAATTGTTAGGATTTTGCCCTGAATTTATAACCTATTAGGACTCTTTTCTTGAAAATGCAAAAGACTCCTAAAAGAAATAAATCTCATTCATATGCCATATCTTTTTTCTTGGAGGAGAAGTTTTTTAATTCTATAAATTGACGTTTTCTTCTCAACAACAACAACAACAACGACAATAACATTCCACAATGTAGTCATTAAAGAGTCTTGTTTTAGTGGAGATTTTTCTCTAAGTAGTTTTATATTTTATATTAGTTTTTACATGTAGGTCAATTGACCAAACCCCATTATAATGTCCTATTCTTTAGTATATTTTCTTTCTTGTCTGATTTATCGTCCACCAGCTTTGCATTGTTAGCTTTCGCATACACCATGTTATTTCGATCCCAACATATAATTCTACTATATATGTTTTTTTTCATTCCGTCGCAAATCGATTTCTCTGTAGACGCTTATGACCTCCCCATTTGATACTGAAGTATCTATAAAAATGAGAAATCTTCTTATGTAAAATATGTTTTTTCTCATCATTCCTATAGTGTATGAGATAAATGTAAGTATTTCGATTATGGTCGTATTCTATAGTTGTGATTCTACCGTATATGTTTCTTTCATTTTGTCGAAAATTGATTTGACTGAATAGACACTTACGACCCTCCCCTTTGTTCCTTGTGGTATTGATTTCTCTGGCATTATGACCTTTACCACAGTGATATTTTCCAAAGTAAAAGTGTTTTTTATATTTTTGGCTTACTTGATTTGATTAATTTAAGGAACATTTTGAAGGGACAAATCTGTGTCTGTGTTCCCAAAGGCACCCCTTTCTTTCGGGAGGATTCACAGCATGTCAAGCCCTGGTAAGGTTCTTCGCTTTGCATCGATTTAAACCACATGCTTCACCGATTGTGCGGCCCCCGTCAATTCCTTTGAGTTTCATTCTAGCGAACATACTCCCCAGGTCCCAGAGGGAAAGGAACTTTCCTTTTGGGCCGGTTGTGAGCGAGGAGGGATTTGAACTCCCGACACCATAGTCGTAGCCACGTGCTCTAATCCTATGAGCTACCGACCCCAATAATATACACAATTACAGAATTTTTTGTCTTCTTCTCTTACTGTATTTTTGAATTGATATCTGAAATAATATCAAGCCGAGCACAAAATAGATCGGCGAAATTCTAAGACTATCTTGACTGATATGCTGCATGTGCCACTTCATTGTGTTCCTCATGTTTCCTCATAGCCAAGTCTAAAACCCTAAAACTCGAAAAACCTTGCAAACGATCCGTTCTCTATTATCACGACATCCTCTTCAATGTTACTATTGTTGCAAATGCAACCTCTGCAAATGTTTCAAACCCTTCAAATGTCGTAAGTGATTTCAACTTTGGAATGTTAGTTGTTTTCGACGATCCAATAACAGTACATCAGAATTTGGTGTCAACGCCCGTGGCACGAGCTCAAGGGTTTTATTTATATGACATGAATATGAATACCTGATTTTTTCACCATTTAAATGCTCTTAAATTTGTTATTGTTAATTCTCCTTCAATAATTATTTTTCTTATATTTTGTGCATTTTTTTTTGAATTTCTTGTCATGAAAATACCAACAACAAAAAAAAATACTTTTCTTTTTATGTGTGCTCTTTTAATGGACTAATTATTTGATAAGTTAATCAAATTGATTTCACATTAATTAATTCAATTGTTAGCTAATGAGTTTTATTAGGTTTTATTTTATTGGTTTGTATTTTGGTTAATTAGATTGTAGTTTAATAAGATAAGATTAAGGGAAATGGGCTAAAAATGAAATGGTTAGGTGGCTAAGAGTGCAATTTCAATGCCAAGTAAATGGCTGCCAGGTTAGTGTTCAAACAACGTAGTTTTATATCAAACTACGTCGTTTGGTTTAAGTTACAAAGGGTCAATCCTAGACATCAGATCTTTTCAATCCAATGGCCCTAATTTAATCTTTCATTTCATATAGAAAGATAAAAATTAGAAATTTTGCTCTAATTAACCCAAAATCTAAACCCTAGCTCCCTCTCTCTTCTCTCACTCTCCCACCGCCACCGCCTCTGCCTACCGGCGCCGCCGTCCGACCACCTCATTCCGCACCAAAAATTCCCCATCTTCTCCTCTCTTCCTCCTCTTGCTATATTTCCAACTCAAATCTTTCAAAAACCTTCCTATCTCCACAAACCTAGAAAAAATCGAAACCCTAGCCGTCCTTTTTTTTTTCAAATTCGTGAAGTTATAGATCTCCCCACACTACAATACCTACATCAACAGATAGAGTTCTTCAAGACCTACCTATTGATGTCAATTTCACCTCGAAAATTTGGCGACCACCCCATTGCCGATTCACCGCCGTCACTGCCACCCCTCAACCACCACTACCTCTCGTTTCTCTTTTCGAACCGGCCTCGAGCAAGGTTGTGTTGTTAATATCATTGAAACTGGACTTAGATTCGCCGGAGTTCTTGGTTTCGATGAATATCAACAATCGAAGCTTTCTCGAACCGAGCTACCGCCAATGCCACTGTACTACTGCTACTGCCCGAATGTTTGAAGTTGGGTAATATCGATTACCTTCTCCCCGTTCTTTTTTTCCCTATCTTTTGCTATTGATTTTAGCATTTTAGTATAGGTTTAAGTTCTGTTAATCACTTCTTCTTTGTTAGTTAGTTTGATAATCGTTTTCACAGATAATACAGGTTGAAATCCTAATCCTTTTTCATTTTTTCTCTCCTTTTGTTTTATGTTAAATTTAGGTTCTGTTTTATTTTCTAAATTGCGTTGGTCATATGTTCAGTTTCTTCATGACTACAGTTTGGTTGTGCTTGTTAACAATTCTCTTATTATTTGTATTAGCTCTATTCGATTTTGATTCATGTGATGAATTTGATTGAAGTTCGAATTAGCTAGTTAGTTTGGTTCATTGTCGGAGCGATTCAATTGGTTTACAATTATACTAGCCTTCTGTTGGCTTTTATTAGTTTCAATATGATGAAATATAGTCCTTTAGTTATTAAAATTGACGGTGTAGAAAGGAATGATTGAGTAGAGCACATAGTTGGTTACTTTTACTCTTTGAAGCATGCTAAGAGTACAACTACTCTTCTTGTGTCTGAATTTAGTGAAACGGACTGTCCTTTCTCCTATTTGGACAGTCCTTAGACAGATTTTTGGTGAGAAAAAGTAAGTCTTTTGAAAAGATTATCTGTCCAAAACTGCTTGCTTTTCCTACTTAAGGAGGTCATTTCTTTCACACTAAAGAACACATAATCTATGACCCAACTACTGGACATCTTTTACACTTTAAAAGAAAAACCTAAGTTGAGAGAGGATAAAGCAGCTGCTAAGTATTCTTTAATGGCTGGAACTTGATTTTTTTTTTGTTAATATTTTCTTGAGTGGAAAACCTCTTCAAAAATAGGAGAACACTGAGAGTTTGACCGGGTTCATTCTTGTTGGTTTTTGTTCGGTTTTGCTGGTTCAATTGTTGCTGTTGCTGGCTCATTTTGGTTTAGTTTGTTGCTGGTTCATTGTTGCTGGTTTATTCCATCTCTGCTATCTAGGTATTTATATCAACCATGTAAATCGTGAAGTGTATTAAAATTTATGTAATGATGTTCATAGCTTTAAACTCGACTTTATTATTTAAGTGCAATTTTACTTGTGCCTATGAATGATGAGAAATGCCTATCTGTGTGTAAATGCTAACTATGTTTTTAGTTTCCAATCTCTGCATAAACTTGTGTAAGTTTATGTTCATATATGATCACATTCATCAGAATCTGTAGCAAATAACTCTAGCCTACTAATGTCCGTCAAATGTTCTTTTTTTCTTTTGGTTTATGTTCCAGTTAAGGCATTTAATAAAAATGTAAATGTGATTCAATTTAAGAGTGGTTTGAAGTCTTTGTTTGAATATCCTTCTTCTGTCAGTCAACGTTTAAGATTTACTTTTTTTTTGTTGGCCTTAATTTTGTTATAACTTGTTAGTTTGTATGACTGTTAGTCCAGTAAATAAAGAGCATTCTCTGATCTCTTTTTGGACGTTTGAAATAGCTTTAGGATGCGAACAAATTTACAATACCCAATTTAGAATAAAAGAATGGTATTATAAGTTTAAAAATGTGATCTTTAAATGGTTTATTTATTTATTTATTTATTTATTACACTTCATCTCAATTGTGTATTAAAAGCTTCCTATTGTGATGGCTAAATCTTTTTGCTAAGTTTAGGCGTAGACTCATGTCCACTGTGACAGTAGAGGTAAGGAAAATTGTGAACCAATTAGATCGGCTCCTTCCCTTAAATTAAAATAACATAATTACTTAATTAATTTAAATGGTAGGCAATTAGCAGACGCGCTTTAACTTGGCGGAAGCGCTCACGTAGCGTGATATTTAACACTTAATAAATCAATTCAATAATCTCATGACATACCCATTAGTTTTAAGTTAATTTTTAATTTAATTAATCCTTTGCTAAAATCGCAGATTCGCTTGCGTAGCGCGATAGTTGACTTTTAAAAAAAAATTTCAAGATTTAATTTTCTCATATGTAGTAATTTCTCAAAAGTACTATCAATGATTGTCATGATTTCAGATTCGCTTGCGAGGGACAATTATGATAAGTTAATTAATTTTATTATTCGATCACGCATTCGCTTGCGTCGCATGGTTATGACAACGTAATTTATTCAATTTTTGTATATAATTCCAATAATTAAGAAATAGCAGCGGTTAGGTAAAACATGAAAATCATATAAATCACAATTTGTCAAAAATTAATTTAAGCCAAATGTAGTTAACAAAGCGACCGTGCTAAAACCACGGGACTTGGGGAATGCCTTACACCTTCTCCTCGATCAACAGAATTCCTTACCTGGACTTTGTTTTTGTAGAGCAATAATAATAGAGTCAAATCTTCCTTTGAATAGGGATTCAAATGAAAGGTGACTTGGAACACCCAAAAATCAATTCTAAGTGACGACTCTATAAATAAAATAATCCCTACTCAATTATAATTCATGGTTTGCTTATACATTGGTGTTTAATTCTAGTGAGTATAATATTGGTACGTTAAGTATTATGGGAGCAGATATAATAGGGGAGAAAAATAGGGATCTTTCTGTAGTTGGAGGGAGAGGAGATTTTGTCATGGCTAGAGGTATTGTAACGTTAAGTACTGATGTTGTTGAAGGCAGGGGGGATCTACAGTGTAAAATATGGTTCACGTGTATGATATATATAATTTGGCAAAAATAGATATATATTTGATGGAATTCATTGTCAAAGAGACCTGGTGGTGCATTAATTTTGATCTCTTATTTTTAATTGCCTAAGGTCAGGGGATCAAATCCCCTACCATCTTTTTTGTTTAATTTTTAAAAAAAAAGTAACAATACACTCATTCTTCGAAAATCCTAGATCCGCCTCTGATTGAAGGTTTGGGTTATTTTTGTCTCAAGATGGATATTAAGTTGTACGAGTGCTATTAGATATATACTCACAGACGGAGTTAAAATTAGAAATTAGCTAATGAGTTCATAATTTGTCTTTTTAAATTACTGAATTATAAATTAATAATTTGTACCTTTTTAATAAAATTCTTTGGATAAATACTAGGTACGAACTAAAGTTGCTAGATTCATCGAATCCGTAACAAGTATACTAGCTTCGTCCATGTATATACTAGCATACAGATTATCGAAGGAGTATAATAAATTTAATGAGAGATAATATTCTAAAATTATAAATGGACTAATAATCCCATTGAGTTTTTCACTTAAATTATCAAATTAATTTATCTGTATTGAAGAGTGAAATATCAAAAGCACTACAAATACGGGCAAACAAAACGTAAAAGGGAAAAACCTACAGAGATTCGAAGATAAGAACAAAGGAGTGAGAAAGTAGCAGGAGAATTTCAGACACGGTGAAAGCTCACTAAGTTGTAATAACTATCCTGTGAGATATTATTTGGTATATAAGTTATCAACTTTAAGACTCTTGATTTTCCTAGGGGTCTGTTGAAACGCCAGAGAAGCATGTTGCCAGACAGGCATGTTGATGACACAGATAGCTCAAGGAGCTCAACTGTGCCTTTTAATATAAGAGAAATTTGGAAAAAAGAGCACGTTGCTTCACAGTCTCCCCTTCCATCTTAACTCATTTTTTTCCATTTCCATGCAAAAAATTAAACAATTATTTACCACAGTGAGTATTAGAAAAATAATAATTGAAAAAGTTTGAGGTGTGAGAACGACTTTCTTTAAAGAAGATGTTGCTCGTACACAAATTAAAAAAAATACAAATAATTTTCTTCGGAATACAAGGATTCAGGAATATACTTGCATATTTTTTTATATTCACTTTGTTGAAAGTACTTCTATTTATAGAGCAAAAGATATGTTCTTTCACAAACAGTTTATTCAAATATATTTAAAATTTAAAATTCAAATAAAATAGATATATTTGTAGAAATAAATAAATTTATTTTCTGACGTTTCTTAAAGGCTAATTGTTAGTAAGTATTGTCTATTTGTAGCTATTCCTGACGTTTGTCCTTTTCTTTGGAGATACATCAATGGAGTGCTGGTGAATATCCTTCAATCAAGAAAGTAAGCCCGCGCATGCCCAATAACACAGAAGCTTGCGCAACCCTCATTTAAGCCACTTTAGATTTCTGTTGCGGTCAACCGCATTTCATGAAGCAATTCCGCGTCCGGGCATCAGTCTTTAAGTGCACCGACCCTTCTTCCCTATTTGGAAAAAAGAGCATGTTGCTTCACAGTCTCCGCTTCCATCATTAACTCACTTTTTTTCATTTTCATGCAAAAAGTTAAATAGCTATCTACACAGAGAGTGTTAGAAAAATGTAATCGTTTTGAAATTAGCATCCCGTTCGATGTCTTAAGGTCTCGAGCAGCTTCATATTATGAATTACGACTTGCGTGTGTGGCCAGGTTCAGCTTTCGGATGATTCGAGATTGATTTGGAAGGATGATTCTTGTTTTAGAAGCTTAAGCGGTAAGAGTTGTCCGGAGTTTGACTTTTGTGCAGACGACTCTGGAATGCTGGTTTGATGATTCTGATAGCTTTTTATG
Organism: Nicotiana knightiana; assembly: GCA_005239525.1. Classification (NCBI taxonomy): domain Eukaryota; kingdom Viridiplantae; phylum Streptophyta; class Magnoliopsida; order Solanales; family Solanaceae; genus Nicotiana; species Nicotiana knightiana. The sequence continues at coordinate 40,619 of ML388299.1, read as the reverse complement.
GTGATTTTGGACTTAGGAGTATGTGTGTATTTGTATTTTGAAGGTTCGTAGGTTAATTTGATGCATTTTGGCGAAAATTGAAAAGTTGAAGGGCTGGAAAGTTGATATCGGGTTCGGATTTCAATTCCGAGAGTTGGTATACCTCTGCTGTGTCATTTGGAACTTGCATGCAAAATTTGACGTCATTTCAGGTTGATTTGATATGATTCGGCGCGAGTTATAGAATTTGAAAGTTCATAAGTTCGGATTTGAACGATTTTTGAGGGGATCTTCACGTGTTGGATTGGAGTAAGTGTTCTTTATCCGGATTTGATTATACTCCATGATTTCAACTTTATTTTAACATTGAATTAGTAATTAGAATGGGAGAAGAACAGAACTTTTGTATAAACTTTCAAAAATATAAAACGAGGATTTGAAGGCCGATTTGGTGTAAGAATTGGATAATTTTGGTACCGTTGGGCTCGTATCGGAATGAGTGTTCGGATTTTGTGAATTTTATTGAGTTCCGAGGTGCATGCCCTGGATTGACTTTTTGGTTTTCATTAAAGATCGAAACTTTATTATCCAAATTATTTCCTATGATTTTTATTTACGATATTAAGTTATTTTGGCTTGATATATTTGAGCTGTCCTGAGATTTTTTCACACGAGAAGTTCATTTTAGAGTATAGGTTTAGCTTCTTTGAGGTAAGTCATGTCTAACTTTGTGTGGGGGAACTACCCCTTAGGGTTTGAGTCTTATGTGCTAATTGTGTTATGTAAAAGTTGTGTACGCGAGGTGAAGAGTACGTACTCGGGCTTATATGTGGAAATTGACCGGTTTAGACTCTTAGGCTTCTTTCATGTATTTATTCGGAATTGTTAGCACATGTTATGTCTTTTATTCGCCATGTATACTATCACATGCTTTATTTGAAGTTGTCGTTATATGTCACATTCTTTACTTGTCGAGTTTGATCTTATATGCTTTATTTGAAATCGTTACTGCTTCTACCATTATGTGATTTCTTTTATTGTTGAGTTACTCTTAATTGAAATTGTTGTTCGTGATATCCTTTTTGTGGTCGGGTTATTCTCATGCAATTGGACATAGTTGCTAGTTCATGCTAGCTCTTTCATTGTTAGCCAAATTCACACACTAGAATCCGGAGTTTGCCATTTTGTGTAGATACTTTCACTATTGAGTTTATCCGTAAACAATTAGTTGGAATTGAGGTTATTGAAATCCATTAATCTATTTTAGTTGAAGTTGTGTTAAAAAGGGGTGTTGTTCCTTGTTGAGTACCTTTTCCGTTCCTTTTGTTATTATTGAAATTTTATATACATTGTGTTTGAGCAGTGGGCTATTTTTTGTGGAAATATTAATATTCTGGGATCTTTGAAAAGGTTGTGGCTTATGGGCTCTTGTGTTACGAGTTGATACGTCGTGTTGTTGTGATGTTAGCATTTGTGAATTGTTGTGTGGTTTTGGTTGTTGTTATGCAGAGTATAAGGGTAGCATTTTACTATTGTTGTTATGTGGAGTATAGGGGTAGCATTTCACTGTTGTTGAATGTACGGAGTGATAAGGGTGGCTATTATGCTATTGACCCGGCGGAGTGATAAGGATGGATATTATACGAAATAATATGGGTGACTATCAGAGAGATAAGGGTGACTAATGATATTGTCAGGGCACAGTGATACGAATGGATATTGGAGAGATAAGGGTGGCAATGTCAGGGATGATGTGTGATGGATCGGGGACATTGTGTTGGTGATTTTCGTGTGATGGTGTGATTTTCCTTGTTTATGTGATACACCTTATGTGGCTTGTTTTATTTCTTCAATGAGCTATTCGATATCTTTGATATTACTTGTTGACTTGGGATGCTGTAGTACACTGGCACAAGTATACGCCGTAGCACACCACTTATACTAATTCAGGAGTATGAAACTTGATATTTATTGATCATGCCCATGTGTTCTTGTATTACCTGTTTTCATGTTGCTATTGAGCCTGTGACCATGCCGGGCGGAATGTGAATGTGAGCCTATGATCACGCCGGGAGGATTAAGATATTGGCACGTGAGTTGTCCGTGCGGTTATGATTCGAGATGGGGCACGAGGTGTCGTGAGTTCATGATGATGGGTTGAGACCCGTGAATTGTGACTATGAGATGAGGTATCACGTGGTGATTTTGTTGTGAATCTTGTGTTAGCACGCCTTGACTAATTGGTTGTCCTTTATGTTTCTTATTTGGTTTCAAGGATACTTGCCTGAGTTCTTATTGCTTTAATATTTGTATCACATGTTAATTTTATTGCCATTTATTGATTTCTGCTTTCCATTATTAGCTTTATACTTCTATAATACACATATTATTTTGTCTAGTGAGTGTCTTGACTTGTACATCATCACTAGTCCACTGGGGTTAGTCTCGATACTTATTGGGTACTGACCGTGGTGTACTCATACTACACTTCTGCATATTTTTGTGTAGATCCATGTACTTCGGAGTCTGTTGATTATTAGATAGCAAATCAGATATTGCTGTGGATACTTCAAGATATATCTACCGTCGCATTCGCAGGCCTCGAAAACAGCTTCAGAATTTATTTATGTACAGTTTATTTCTATTCCAGAACAGTTTATGCCAAATTCATACACTAGAATCTGGAGTTTGCCATTTCGTGGAGATACTTTCACTATTCAGTTTATCCTTAAACAATTAGTTGGAATTGAGGTTATCAAAAGCCATTAATCTATTTTAATTGAAGTTGGGGGAGGAGCTCATATCCCCATCGCCCGTACTATAGAGTAACGGGATCACATTGGTCACATTTGGGGTGTAGCACCGGTACAACCTGTTGTTCCAGCCCGAGGTCAAGCTAGGGGCATCAGTGGAAAAACAGAAGAGGTTTGAGAGGTTCAAGAGGCATAGTCCACCTACTTTTAATGGCACAACTACCGAGGATGCACTAGATTTATATAGAAGTGTCACCATATTCTCCGCACCATGGGTATTGCGGAGGCGAGCGGAGTTGCTTTTACTACATTTCAGCTCTCGAGAGCAGTGTATCAGTGGTGATAGATTTATGAGGAGGGTAGACCAGCCGATGCAGCACTACTCACTCGGGCTCAGTTTTCAGAGATGTTTTTGAAGGAGTTTTCCAGACCCTCTGAGATGCGTGGCGTGTAGAGTTTGAGCAGCTGCGTCAGGGCACCATGACAATGTCAGAGTATGCCAACAGGTTCAGTGAGTTATCCCATCATGCACCTACCTTGGTTCCTAAAGTCAGAGAGCGAGTCTGTAGATTCATTGAGGGGCTCAGTTATGATCTTAGATTCTGCATAGCTCGGGAGTTGCAGACTGATATTCTATTTCAACAGGTGGTGGAGATTGAAACGATGTTAGAGCGTATTCGAGGTGAGGATAGGGAGGATAAGGAGACCAAGAGGTCTCGCGGTTCTAGAAGGTTTAGTGGATTCTATTCATCAGCTATGACCCATCGTGGCGGAGGCTCAGGCAGTCGGCCAGTCCATTCTGCACTTCAGACTACTCGTGGTGCTCCAGTTAGCCAGGGTATTCATGTGGGGCAGTTATCTTTTAGTGCACCACCGGCACGGGGTTCCTACAGCCAGTGGCGGAAGCAGGATTATCACCAAGGGGGTTCAAAAATAAGAAAAAGTTAAAAGGGTTGTAGCTAGTGGGAATGGAACCAATGACCATACAAAGATTTTGAACCCCCTTGACCACTAAGCTATGCTTTTGGGTCGTGTCAAGGGTATTAAAAACATAATATATAGAGGTAAAAAACTAATTTTTCCTTACACATACAGTGTAATTTTTCAGCGAAGGGGATGCAGGTGGACACCTTTCTTCCCCCCTAAATCTGCCCCTGCCTATAATGGTTATTCCAGTTATTTGGCACAGACTCAGTACGAGCAGCCACACCCGCTGAGGGTTATTTTGAGTGTGGTGATACTAGGCACATCATGAGATATTGTCCCAGACTCGGGAGGGGAAGATTTCATCAGAGCACTCAGGATACGAACCCCATTCCAGTTGCTACTCCACCTACACAGCCAGTTAGGGATGGAGGACAGGCGGGTAGAGGGCACCCTAGAGGGGGAGGCCCGTCCCGTTGATATAATTTCTATGGTAGGGCTGAGGCTGCGACAACACATGGTGTCGTTACAGGTATGGTTTTGATTTTTATAGAGTAATATCATTCTTATTTTGGTTTGGTTTTGCTTATCGGGGTGAGTCCTCTTATCTTGCTTCACATATGGGTGAGTTTCGTGATTTTTGTACTCTATTTATGTGTTTAACCCGATTGGGAGGTTCTATAGTGGTATCACGTGTCTATCGTTTTGTTTTGCTTACTAATGAGAGCTATGAGTCTAGAAGTGACATTTTGCTACTCATTACGGTAGTTTTTGATGTGATTTATGGATGGTTTGGTTACGATTTGTGATTTAGATGCTCTACCAGTATGGAAAGTCTGTTACATATTGAGATTTTGTTTTGCGAAATTGGATTAGTGGAAGGTTGCGGTTGGTATGATGTTTATTCTACTTGTGATTTAGAGCTGAGGATGGGATCCTTGCATTCTTATGCGGTTTGATATGTTTTGACCGGGTTGCATGTCGTGGTGGAGTTATATTAGGATGAGACCCTTGTGATTAGTTCATATATTTTGATTCTCCCTTTTGGAATTGATTCGACGTATGGTAGTGGTAGAGATTTGTGCCCGTCGGGCTTGCTTGATAACTATCTCATGTGATTCTCTTTGAATATTCAATCATATTTACGTTGTGCTTATTGGGTTTTAGCTTGCGAGGTGTGTGCCCAGGTGGCGTTATATGTGACCTATCTATTTGAGTGAATGGTCATATGATCTTCACGTTTCTTGCATCATTTTTAGTGTTGTGAAGGTTTGGAACAAGGTTCTATCTGATATGAGGTTAATTGACGGTGCTGGATTTGATTATGGGAAGTTATTATGGCTAGAGTTGTTTTTATGGGCATATGTGTGATGTCTCACGTCGTTTGTTTGTACCTTGGGGGTGTAGGCATGGGTTGTTGCAACTGGATGAGGATGATACTGTGTATTGATGTGGGAATCGGGTCCTTGGGAAATGATCAGATGGTGAAAATTTGGTTCTAAGGTTTATTAGTGCGGGTGGAAGGAATAACTTTCAGTTGAGATGGTGTTGTCAGGATTATGTGGATTGGGCTGACTTGGGATCACCCGCGAATCTATGTATAGTGAGTACATTCAGAGATTTGATGACTTCAAAATGGTTCTTGGCACGTTCGAGGATGAACGTTTGTTTAAGAGGTAGATAGTGTAACGACCCGACCAATATTTTTGAGAATTAGCATCTCGTTCGGTGGCTTAAGGTCTCGAGCAGCTTTATGTTATGTATTATGACTTTCGTGTATGGCCGGGTTCGATTTTCGGATGATTCAGGATTGATTTGGAAGGATGATTCTTAGTTTAGAAGTTTAAGCGGTAAGACTTGACCGGAGTTTGACTTTTTTTTTGTAAACGACTATAGAATAGTATTTTGATGATTCCGATGGCTTGCTATGGTGATTTAGGACTTCAACGTGTGTCTGGATTTGTATTTGGAGGTCTGTAGGTTCATTTGATGCATTTTGGCAAAAATTCAAAAGTTGAAGGTTTGGAAGATTGAGAGGTTTGACCGGGAGTTAACTTTGTTGATATTGGGTTTGGATTTTGATTCTGGGAGTTGGTATAGCTCCGTTGTGTCATTTAGAACTTACATGCAAAATTTGACGTCATTCCGGGTATATTTGATATGATTCGGCGCGAGTTATAGAAGTTGAAAGTTCATAAGTTCGATTTGTAGCGCGATTCATAGTTTTGATATTGTTTGGTGCGATTTGAAGCCGCGAGCATGTCCGCTTATGTTATGGAACTTTTTGGTATGTTCGAACGGGGTCCCGGGGGCCCATGTGTGTTTCAGACGAGTTTCAGATTGTTTCTATGTTTTGGACAAGTCTAGTTCTAGTGTTTCGCATTTGCGCATTTTGGAGCGCAGGTGCGAACACACCTTTGCGTCATTTTGGCCTCTTCTGCGAGTTCTTGCATGATCAAGAGTTCCGCTTATGCGGGTTGGTGAACGCATGTGATGGCCGTGTCTGCAGTGGATCGATCACATATGCGAGTTGTGGCTTAGGGTGATTGTCCGCTTCTGTTGTGTCACAAATGCGACCTTCTTTGCGCAGATGTAAATTTTGAGTTGGTAGGCTATCGTCGCAGATGCGCGTATTTTCTTGCAAATGCGAGAGTGCAGATTCGCTTCCTTTTCCGCAAAAGCGGAAGTGTTAGGCAGAAAGTTTATATCATATCTAGAGTTGTAGACCTCGGATTTTGAGCAATTTTTGAGGGGATCTTCACTTGTTGGATTGGGGTAAGTGTTCTTTATCCGGATTTGATCTTATTCCATTATTCCATCTTTGTTTTTAACATTAATTAGTGATTTGAATGAAAGAAAATGAGAATTTTTGTATAAACTTTCAAAAATGTAAATTGAGTATTTGAAGACTGATTTGATGTCGGAATTGAATAATTTTAGTATGGTTGGACTCGTACCGGAATGGATGTTCAAATTTTATAAATTTTATCGGGTTCCGAGGTGCGGGCTCGGGGTTGACTTTTTGGGTTGACTTTTTAGTTTTCATTAAATATCGAAACTTTATTATTCGAAATTATTTCCTATATTTTTTAACTATGACATTAAGTTATTTTGGCTAGATTTGAGCCATTCGAAGATTGTTTCACATGAGTAGATCATTTTAGAGTATCCATTTAGCTTCTTTGAGGTAAGTGTCTTGCCTAACTTTGTGTAGGGGAACCACCCCTTAGGGTTTGAGTCGTATGTGCTAATTGTGTTACGTGAAAGCTGTGTACGTAAGGTGACGAGTACGTGCTCGGGCTGATATGTGGAAATTGACTGGTTTAGACTCTTGGGCTTCTTTCATGTATTTATTTGGAATTGTTAGCACATGTTATATCTTTTATTCTCCATGTCTACTATCACATGTTTATTTGAAGATGTCGTTATAAGTCACATTCTTTACTTGTTGAGTTTTCTCTTATATTCTTTATTTGAAGTTGTTACTGCTTCAACCATTATGTGATTTCTTTTATTGTTGATTTACTCTTAGTTGAAACGTGATATCATTTTTGTTCTCGGGTTATTCTCATGCAATTTGACATAGTTGCTAGTTCGTGCCATCTCTTTTATTGTTAGTCAAATTCATACACTAGAATCTGGAGTTTGCCATTTCGTGGAGATACTTTCACTATTCAGTTTATCCTTAAACAATTAGTTGGAATTGAGGTTATCAAAAGCCATTAATCTATTTTAATTGAAGTTGTGTTAGAAGGGGTTGTTGTTCCTTGTTTAGTTACTTTCCCGTTCCTTTTGTTGTTATTGAGATTTTATACATATTTTGTTTGAGCCATGAGCTATTTATTGTGGAAATATTGATATTGTGGGATCTTTGAAAAGGTTGTGGCCTATGGGCACGTGTATTACGAGTTGATACATCGTGTTGTTGTGATGTTAGCATTTGTGAATTTTCTTATGGTTTTGGTTGTTGTTATGCAGAGTACAAGGGTGACATTTCACTGTTGTTATTATGCGGAGTCTAAGGGTGGTGTTTTACTTTTGTTGAATGTACGGAGTGATAAGGGTGGCAATTGTGTTATTTTTCAGGGGGAATGATAAGGGTGGATATCGAATAGATAAGGGTGGGTAATGATATCGTCAGGGTCGCAGTGATATATGTGGCTATCAGAGAGATAAGGGTGAAAATGTCAGGGATGATATGTGATGGCTCAGGTAAATTGTGTTGGTGATTTTCGTTTGATGGTGTGCTTTTCCCATTGTAAGTCATACACCTTAAGTGACTTGTTTTGTTGCTTTGATGAGCTACGCGATGTCTTTGATATTACTTGTTGACTTGGGCTGCAGTAGTACAGTCGCGCAAGCATACACCGTAGCAGGCCACTTATACTAGTTCAAGAGTGTGAAACTTGACATTTATTGATTATGCACATGTGTTCTTGTATTACCCGTTTTGATGTTGCTATTAAGCTTGTGACCATGCCGGGTGGGTTGTGATTGTGAGCCTGTGATCATGCCGGGAGGATTGAGATATTGGCACGTGAATTTTTCGCGCGGTTGTGATTCGAGATGCGGGCACGAGGTGCCATGAGTACATGGTGATGGTTGAGATCCGTGACTTGTGACTATGAGATGAGGTATGACAGGGTGATTTCATTGTGAATCTTGTGTTAGCACAACTTGACTAATTGGTTGTCCTTTATGTTCCTTATTTGGTTTCAAGGATACTTGACGGTGTTCTTATTGCTTTACTATTTGTATCACATGTTAATTTTATTGCCATTTACTAATTTCTGCTTTCCATTATTAACTTTATACTTCTATACTACACATGTTATTTTATCTAGTGCGTGTCTTGGCTTGTACATCGTCACCACTCCACTGAGGTTAGTCTCGATATTTACTGGGTACCGACCGCGGTGTACTCATACTACACTTCTGCATATTTTTGTGCAGATCCAGGTACTTCGGAGTCTCTTGATATTTAGATAGTGGATTAGATATTGCTGTGGAGACTACAAGGTATACCTGTCATCTCGTTCGCAGTCCTCAGAGTCACCTTCAGAAGTTATTTATGTACAATTTATATTATTTTAGAACAGTTGTACTTAAAGAGTTTCTTGTGAACTCAGTACAAGTTATGACTTGTACTACCGGTATTGGAATTGTTGGCTTTGTATAAAAATTTTTGTTTCATATTTAATAGTTGTTGGTTGAATTTTATAACTAATTCAGTAAGTGTTAGGTTTACCTAGTCTTAAAGTCTAGGTTGCATCACGACATCCTAAGGAGGAAAATTGGGGTCATGACAAAAAATTAATAATTGAAAACGAAATTAAAGATGGCTTAAGGCGTGAGAACGAATTTCTTTAAAGAAGATATTGGCCGTATACAAATTGGGAAAATACAAAAAATCTTCTTCAGGATACAACAAGCCAAGAATATACTTGCAAATTTTTTGATATCCACTTTGTTGGAAGTACTTCTATTTGTAGGGCAACCATCAGATCTTTTCAAAACGATATGTTCTTTCACAAACAGACACACCTGTTTATTCAAATATATTTAAAATTTAAAATTCAAATAAAACATATTTTATCTGTAGAAATAAATAAAAAATGAAATTATTTATTTTATGACGTTTCTTAATGGCTACTTGTTGGTAAGTATTGTCTATTTGTAGCTATTCCTGTAGTTTGTCCCTTTTTTCATTGTTAATTAAAGGAACGATTCGTATGGCATGCCTTAGGATTTTTCCTGAAGGAGTTATTAATACTATCTCAAGACCAGATCCTTTCACGTTGGATGCACCATCCGTAAACAATATCCAGACTCCAGACACAGTCACCAATACCAAAACTGCTTCTTTTGGCTAAAGGCATTATCTCCGGACTAAAGTTAGCCACAAACTTGGCCAAAACTTGTGACTTGATTGCAGTTTGCGGTTTACATTAAATATCAAATTTGCTAATTTCAAGCGTCAATTTAGCCAATCGACTCGATAAATTAGGTTTATAAAGGATGTTTCTTAGGGGAAAAATTCATCACAACGACAATATGGAAACATTTAAAGTAGGGCCTAAGCTTTCGAGAGGCAACTATGAGAGCTAGATCCAACTTTTCTAGGTGTGGATATCGAGTTTCCGCACCTGACAATATTTTACTAACATAATGAATATGTTATTGCTTACCTTCATATTCCCAAAATAGAACTGCACTTATCGCTACTTCTGACACTCTCAAATATATTAACAATTTCTCTTCGTCCTTGTGTTTGGACATCAAAGATGGGCTAGGTAAGCATTTCTTCAAATCCTTCAACGCTTCCTGGCCTTCCAGTGTCCACGAGAAGTCCTTCTTCTGTTTTACTGATGAAAATAATCGGTAACATTTTTCTGAGGATCAAGATATAAACCTACTGAGGGTTGCTAATCTTTCGGTCGATCTTTGCACCTCTTTTATACTCTTTAGTTTATCAGGAACATCTTCTACGACTTTGATCTTGTCTAGATTTACTTAAATTCCTCGTTGTGAAATCAAAGATCTAAGAACTTTTTCGGATCCAACTCCAAAAGCACATTCTCCGGGTTAAGCTTCATATTACACTTCCTTAAGATGTCAAACATTTCTTATAGATGAATAAAATGGTCCCCTGTACTAAGAGACTTAACCAATATGTCGTCAATAAAAATTTCATAGTTTTACTAATTAAACATTCAAACATCTTATTCACGAGCCTCTGATAGGCGGATCTTGCATTTTTGAGCCCAAAAAGCATCATATTATAACAATAAGTACCAACTTGATCCTCCGGGTACATCCTTATTTGATTATTATCGGAATACGCATCAAGGAAAATCATCTACTCGTACCCAGCTGTGGCATCAATCATTTGATCGATGTTCGACAATGAGAAAGAGTCTTTAGGGAAAGTATTATTCAAATCTTTAAAATCAACACATATTCTAAACTTATTATTCTTGTTTGGTACTACCAATACATTAGCTAACTATTCAGGATATCACGTATTAAACCTATATTGAGTAACTTGGTTACCTCCTCCTTAACAAACCTGTTTTTTCTGCTTTAGCGGAGTGAAATTGTGATCCAAGCTTACCTTGTAAACTGCCACTTCAAGTCGGATACTTGTCATATCTAAGTGAGGCCATACAAAACAATCAGTGTTAGCCTTAAGAAACAATAATTTTACATCTGAGTTCAGGGTTCAACCATGTTCCCAAGTAAACCTTTCTTTATTTCCGGGAACTCAATAAACAAAGTGACTTGTCCGAGTTCTTTTACGGTTGACTTTTTTGCATCCGTATCTTCTGGTACCTGAAAAGATCTGGGCACCTGGTAAATATTTGGTGTCTCCTCCTTACTATCGTCTTTTTTCGATATTGCCACAACTATTAAATTGGAAGTTGACACTAGTTCCTATAATTGCTATTTATTGACTCCATTTACCTTACCGCTAGACAAAATAACTGCATTCATTTCTGTTGCAGCGGGATGATCACCTCTAATATGCTTAATTCCATCAAATGTTGGGAATTTTAGCAACTAGTGATAGGTTGATGGAACAACGTTCATATCGTGGATCCACGACCTACCGAGAATCACATTATACCCTATATCACCATCCACAACTTTAAATAATGTATATTTCATTACACCTTCAGTGTACGTAGGCATCATAATTTCTCCTCTAATTATCACACTTGTTAAATCGAATCCTTCCAAAAGCTTTATTTTCGAAACTATATTGCCGGTTAGCTTTAATTTCTCTAGGACTCTTAATTGAATAATATAATTCGAACTACCTGGATCAACCAATACATGATTAATTTTAAAATCTAAATCATTTAAAGGTATTGCCAGAGCATCATTGTGTGGTAAAGTTAAGCCATCTCCATCTTCCTCCCTAAAAGTAATTTTATCATCCTCTAGTACTTTCGAGATCCTCTTTCCATGAGTGACCAATATCTTTGTCTTCCTTGCAATCGAAAATGTTACCCCATTCATCCAACTCCTCTGAAAATCATGTTTATTGTGAGACGAGGAGAGCATACTGATTTTTCCAGTATCGTCGTATCACGACATTTACCATAATTATTCTTAGTTCGGTAACTTAAGAACTCTATAAGATGATCATTTTTAGCAACATTGCTACCTCTTCATGAAGATGTCTACAGACCCCAGTCCTATGAACATATGTACCATGGAATTCAACCACAAACTAAGGTCTCTTTGCCTAGGGTTCGAACAAATTGGTTTTGGGAATCTTACTTCCTTTATGTTCCTCATGGAAGAATCTAACTTCTCCAAGCTAATATTGAATTATAATCCGATAACCGAGGATAGCTTGAATCCTCGATCCTTGATGGCTCTTTATCTTGCAAAGTCCTACTACTTCATCCATAATCAATCCTCATATTCGGTCCGGATCTTTCCAACAACTGATAACCATTACGCGAATCTAACCTTCGTTTGACACATGGTTGACAACGACTCCTAGATGATCTCCGGTCTACATCGAGGTCATTCTTGGACCTTTCTAGATTCCGATCAGGATTTCAACCTTGAAGGACAGAGAGGAACCCAACTGATCGTATTCAATCCTAATTTTTGATTCATAGCGGTTATGGACATTAGCCCATGTGGTTTCTTGAAATTCCAACAAACTCTCCTTCAGCTTCCTTGAGGCATCAGAGCTTAAAGGATTAAGACCCTTGGTAAATGATTTTGCTGCTTATTCATCTGGTATTGTCGGCAACAACATTCTCTCCTTTTGAAACTTGATCTCGTAGTGACTCTGAGTCTCCTTGAGTGATTCTAAAAATATCTGCATTCCTAGATTGGAATTTCCTCGTTCCAGCGTGAGCTTTGATGAAAGAATTTACAGGCATTTTAAAAGAGTCAATCAAGTATTCAAGTAAAAGTGAATATTATGTAAATCCCCATTTGTTAGGGTTTCGCTAAATTTCTTTAACAAGATTGATTCGATCTCATATGGAGCCAAATTGTTTCCCTTCACAGCTGTGCTGTAAGTTGTAATGTGTTCATGTGGATCTAATGTTCTATCATATTTTGGAATATCCGACATGTTGAATCAATTTGGGATCAAATTCGGAGCCACGCTAGGTTTGAACGGCAACTGTATATACTTCTTCGAGTCCGGGCCCTTTAAGATTGGAGGTTCCCCTATGATTTGATCCATCCGAGCGCAAAATTCCTTAGAGTTTTGATGCATTCGAGCATTTATTTCTCTCATGCACCTCATGAGTTCGGTCTTGAAAGGATCGGCTACGTTGTTTTCATTTACAAATCTATTGCTTGTATTGACTGCTTAGCTGTTCTTCTATCTAAACTCCCTTTTGGAAGCGATAATACCTATTCATTGTGCCATTTGATTTATAGGAGCGCCAGGAGGGGCTTGAACTCCACTATTTGAATTATTTAAATCCACCTATAAAACTTGTTGAAGCTCAGTAATTACTTGTTCTTGTCTTGAGAAATGGTTCATAATTATTCATTGTTGTGCTCTCAAAACTTTTACAGTATCGACCACGGGCTCATCAACCAAATCTTTAGGAGTAGGACTCTTTGCACGTCGAGTATTTTTTTCCACCTGGCTCAGAGTTGAGTCATTCCCATCAATTTGAGTTTCACTAGTTGAATCATCATGTAGAGTCCCATCATGTAAATTGTCCACGTGCTAGTTGTTGTTGTTCATTCACACCAACATTGAACAAGTTATTGACATCATTGTGTGCCATAATTGTAGTATGCTCAAAACGGAAAAACTTTAAAGCACGTTAGTATAAGATGAGCAGATCAAAATAACACCACAATTATCTGTGTCCCACTGTGGACGCCAAACTGTTAACCAGTAAAAAAGGTATAGTTAAATTTATAAACATGATTTATAGACACGTGAATTAAGTTAATTTGATTAATTAAATAACAAAGAATAAATGAAACAAAATAAAAATAATTCAAGAAAAAACAAGCCTCAATTTCATATTGATCCCACCGGAACTAAGAGTAACTGAATAATCTTGATCACAATCTTATGAAGACAATCTTATGAAGATTAACTAAATGAGAGAAAGAATCATTTTTGCCTTTGTAATTCTAGTATTCCGTGTCCTTACATTGAATACAAATGTTGTTATTTATAGTTAAATCTATTAAGGAGACATGATCCTCAAATCACACCCTGTTAAAGATGAATAAAAATCGCTCTTTGAAGACTGCGTTACGTTGGGAATAAATGCTACGACTTTCTATTACGATCGCTCCTTTAATGCTACTCTCTCCATCCGGTAACTTACTCTCAAATTCTATTTTCCAACCTTTATATCTTTAAAATTTACACAATACCGATCACATGCTTGTATCCGGTATTAACTATCTACTGTCTCATCTCCGCCCTACCATCACTACCAGGTATCCGTTTGAGAAACGTACATTTGTAAGCTACAAATTTTACCCAACACACATAGACAAGCTATGTATGAGGTGGAGTCAAGTGCAAGAACGGGCATTTAAATTTGCAGATGGAAAGAATGCCAAAGCTGAAACTTATAGAATGGTGCTGGAGTTTTGATCTTTTTTACAGGGAAGTAAGGAAGATAAGGAGGAGATAGAAGATAGTAGCTTAGCAGTTTTGTAGAGGTGAGGTTGCTGATCATCTCTAGGGATTCTTAGTTATGATTGTTATACTTTTTTCCTTTGGTAATTAAAAATTTACTTACTAAAAGAAAGTATTTAAAATGAATCCATATCGTTTTCGCTATCTATGGAGATACATATTTATATGGAAAAGAACCATATATCTACCTAAAATACTTTGTAATTTTATTCGTTCAATTATGTTTCATGAATTTCTATTCAATGTTGTGGACTTGCGGTTACTCACTTAAATGTATCAGTCATAAAAGCATGTTTAAATGGTATTAATTAATATTCCAACTTCAAATGGTGTTTGCAAAAAAAAGAAAAAGAATAAAAAGAGAGGGTAAACAGTCGAATTCTCATGTAATAGGGAGTAAACCAAGAGCAATCCATAATATACATTACTACTTTCTAAAAGTTGTAAATGATCAATCAACATATATCATTGGTACAAATTTTTTTTTTTCTTTTTTTTTTTGTTGACAATTTTCATTGAAAGAAATATGTCCATCACCTTTCTAAATAATATTTTTAAACATTGGTTTTCTAAAGCTGAAGGATGAAGGTGAATATGACGTTTAACTAGAAAAACGAAGGCGCATGAAACGTTGCAGCCTTCAGGTTTGGTTTGGAGTATTAAATGTGTATTTGATTATGGAAATAACAAATTAATTGATTGATTTTTGTTACTTTGAAAATGGTAATGACAATTATATTTGATTTAGTGGTTCTAAAAATATGTAATTTATTTTAATATTGTAGTTAGGAAATAGATGCTAAGTGTGAGTAAGGGAAATAAGGTAAGAGTAAGAAAAGTAGTGATATGCAAACCAAGTTGTTACAAAATACGGTCTCGAGTTGGACGAAGCAGGGCCTTGAGGTCGAACTATGATGCCTAACAGAGGACGGTTGATGGAGGAATAACAGTATGGAGGGCCTCGAGGATAACCTTTTATGATCAATGATAAGCAATAAATAAAGAACAATTGAAAGACAATTAATGAGCATGATAAATGAAAGGCAATAAATGCGTAGAACAAATGTTGAGTATGTTAAGAGGCAGAGAATGTTCTTGTTGAATTCAATATTCATGTGTCACACAAAATGACAAGGATCCCCTTTATATAGGAGGGGGAATCCCGACATAGTACATGTGTAATTATTACAAAGAAATACAGCTGGTACAACTATTTAATAGCTTGGTACGGACTTGTATCACCCTTGCAGACTGGGTCAACTCTAGTTACGTGTCCTTGGGAATTTCCCGCCTTTCCACGATGGTCACTGATTTATACTGCACAAGGGTCGAGCACAATGAGCCTTCGATGCACTCTCCTCGAGGAATACATCTCAGGATCGAACAATGAATTCGGCTTCGGGCTCCTCGAGGTCAGTCATGGGGTGCCATAACGGCCCCAAAATCGGACTCCCCGATTTTGGCCGTACACATATAGTCCCCGCATTTCTTAGAATGAAATGATAAGAAACAATCTTGAGTTCTTGCCTCTTCGGTCCCAAAGTCAGCACGCTTCCCGAAAAGCCCACGAACCGCTATTGGTCAACCTTTCCGCTTCTCCAACATGCTTGAATGAGTCCTATAAATACTTTCGTTTTCCATCTGTCAAACTTTTACAACACCTTCAAGCCTTCAAACCTTTGCTAACAGTTTCTTGTTTTCATCCTTCTTCTGCGTTCACTTCTTCATCTTCTTGCTTTGGAAATTTGTTATAGCCATGGCCAAAACTTCTAAAACGGTCCCTCAAAAAGAGGGAATCACTTCTTCGTCACGCCCGTTTAAGGGAAAATCAAAAGCGCCTCCCCGTATTAAGGAGTGCATTCCCGTTTCCCTTCGAGACAACCTCCGATTTCAAAATTGATAGACCACCCTCGACATCGGGCCGATGCGAGCCCATGTCTCGGTACATAAGTGTGGTGACCAATGTGAAGAAGGTGAAGATAGATTGGCCCTGGGGGGAAGCGGTACAAGTAGAAATCCCTTCACCTGAGGAAAGCATATTACACATAAAGCTGGCTTCCTCATCGTATATACGTATCCTTTCACTTTAGGCCCCATAAATTCTTCTTCTCCACCGATAGACCCAGTGATCCTCGATTTCTGTCGTCAATATCAAGTGATGCTCTGTCAAATTTATCCCTCTTTTCGGAAAATTGTCTATATGATTAGATATTTGTCGAGCATGGTCGAGGGGATGTCTTTCACCCTCGACCATCTGATCAGATTATATAGCCCTCGTCTCTATCGAGAGGGCTTAGTCAAGCTGCATTGTCGATTTGCCAAAGCATTCTTTGCCTGCATCGACGAAGACAAAGACCGGGGATGGATGAGCCGATTTGTTCGAGTCAGGACCTCAGACGTCATCCCTGCCAATAAGATTCCATTCCCTTAGGAATGGAACATGAGACGTAAGTGTCCCTATATCGAGCAAGTTTCATCACCCGAATTGCCTCTTTTTCTTCTTATGAACTGAACCCTTTGCTTTTTACTTGATTCTCTTCGGATTGCATAGCCATCGTGTGGTTCCCTGGTGCGGTAAGGGACCTCCGGTTATGGGTTAAGCACTTGGATTTTGCCTCTCTGTATAATGAACGCGTTTGGCGTGATTTGGCCAAGACGCGATGGAACGACAAGAATCACGGTATGCTCTCATTACTGTTACTTCTAGATTTCTTATGATTAGGTTTCATGGCGACAAGTCTCATATTTTACGTTTGTGCAGGCCTCAGGGAAGCCTTTTTAATGAGACCGCCTCCTCCTGGCGAAGAAGAGGCCTAAAAACCTGCCGAGGGCAAAAAGAGGAAGAAGGAGACGCCGACGGAGTCTTCGAAACCAAAAAGGCTCGAAAGCCTAAGACCGAAGCCATATTTTTGATCTCGGCCGCTGCAGAAAGTCTTTGTACTGAAGAAGAAGATGATGACAGTTTCCCTTTGGTACAAAGGACAAGACGAAGCGCTGATGCTTCGAAAGTTGCTGGGCAGAAGACCGCCGAGTTGGAGGTTGCCGATGCAGACCCACCTTGCGCTGAGGAGACCCTCGAGGAGGGTTTGGGTGCAGTCCCTGAGCCAACCATTGGACGGGATGCGACCTCTGCCGATTAATACCTGGTTGAAGGAGCCGATTCCGGGATTCTTCGAGGGCTAGAGGAAGCCTCGATGGAAGTCGATGCCCTGGGCGATCTGCAATTGGGCCCGTCATTTTCGCCGGGGCAAATACGTGATGCCCAGAACAGGAAAGATCCCGATGTTGGGGCCTCTCAGGGAGAGGATGATTTATTCAATGACTACTTTGTCGGTGTCGAAGAAGACACCGATCTTGATTCCCTGGTTGCTCTTGATGAGGCTACGAGACTCCAACAACGGGTAACTTATTGATATATTATTTGTGCTTCAAGTTTTTATTCTTGTTTTTCTAACTTTTCTCCTTTGCACTTTTGGTCATGACGCTGTATGATCAGGCTTTCTCCAAGCTACAAGATGAGCTGACTTGTCGTGAGGAGGAGCTTGAGAAGCTCACATCGGAGTCAAATGAGTCGAAGGCTTTCTATGCCCGAAAAAAGGGGAGTTGGTCGACCTCCGGGCAGACTCAAAGAAGGCGCTCCAGGAGAGGGCTAACTTCATTGAGTAGGTAATCTGGTATTTCACGAGCTTGTCTTTTATTGTTATAACTTGGTGCTTATTAACTCACTTCGGTATTTGCAGATTGAGCAAAAGGATGCCTTGGCGGGGCGGCTTCGGGGAGAGATCGCGGCCAAAGATGCCGAGATCCTAGAGCTGAAGCGGCATAATGATAGCGTGGCCTCGGAGAGAGATGTTCTTCGGGATGAGCTTGCCTCGACTCAGGGTCTTCTTTGAGGTTCTCATGAGGAAGTTGCCACATTATCCATGGGCAAGTCTGAGGCTGATGCATTCGTGTCCTCGTACAAAGACGATGATGCCGCCGCAAATAATTGGGCCAGAGAAATATCCGAAGACGCCGAGCTCAAATTGGCTCGTCCCATTGTTCATGCTCGATTGGAAGCTAGGAGGCAGGCCCTCGAGGAGGTGCACACCAGGGGTTTCAATCTCTCTACTGAGATCGAAGAAGGCAAGGCCTTGGAAGATGAATTAGTAGTTCCGACTACTTCGGACGAGGGCTCGGCAAGAGACTCGGGAAGTAGTGAGGATGAAGATAGAATACTTTGCCCTTTTTTACTTCTTCTTTTTTTGTATGCTGGCTCCTCGGGGGAGTTTTGTAATGCCTTCTTGTAAATACATTTTTAGAAATGTAAAGGATTCCTTCGTTTCGTGTCTTCAAAACTTTGCCTTTTAGTGTTTATGCGAAAGTTAATCTTCGAATTTAAATTTAGCCCCTTCGAGCCCGGTCTCGGAGTAAGGGAGACCCTCGAGATTGGGCCGTTTAGATTTCAGCTGCATACCTAGCCGAGGTTGATTTAACCCATCGATCCCTCGAACACTGTATGATAGCATCATTCTTATGATGCGACTGTGAACTGACCGAGGTGGCCCCACCGATGCATTTCCCAAGATGTCATAATGGCTTTGTCAGAGCTGATGAGCTATCAGAGTAAATGAATAGTCGCCGATTCCCTTATATATATTTTCTTTTTCTTCATTGAGGACTTTGCTGTTTGCAAAGCTAATTTTATGTTTGGAGTCCCTCTTTTTGCATCATTTCTTCTACTATCTCAATTTGAAGCTTTCACCCTAGTTTTCATTTTTTTTACTTGCTTCACAAGAGTCATGGCTGCCATGCCCAAATCTGCTCACCAGGAAGAGGAAAGCTCTACCTCTACTTCCCTTCCGGCTGGTGGTACGCCGCTGACGTTTGGCGAGCTAACCTCGAACTATTTTGTTTCGAGGAAGGAATTTACGTTAGAGAGACCTCTCGACATTTCGGGCCATCGAGAACACGCATCGAGGTTCATTTCATCAATAGAAGAGAGACACCTCGAGGCCATGAGGAGAGACTACGGATTGGGAGAAGAGGTGATGTTTCAGATACTTTCTCGGGAATAGGGTATCACACCCATGTAGAGGGTTTTTTGAATGTATACACGTACCCCTTTACGTTGGGCCCTCTCGAGCGAGTGGTGCTCGAGTTCTGTCGAAGATATTGAGTTACCTTGGCTCAGGTCCACCCGTCGTTCTGGCGGATAGTGTTGATGATAAGATTCTTTGCAGAGAAGGCTGAGCTCGAGGTCACCCTCAGCCACCTCATCAGACTATATCGGCCTTTACATTACCGAGGTCTGGTTACTCTACGACGTCGATCCACCAGGCCACTTATCGCCAGTGATGATGAGGATGGGGGCCGAGGGTGGATGAGTCGGTTTGTTCGAGTGAGGATTGTTGATGTTATTCCTGTGGAGTTCCTGCCGTTTCCCGAGGAATGGAATTTTACACGTAAGCGATACGCTATACTTTGCAATTTGTTGTTCTCAATAGAGTCGGACTCCGTAATAATGTTTTCTTTCTTTCTCTGCAGCGATCCCATGGTTTCCACACGAGGTCCCCGACCTAGCGGATTGGACCCGGAGACTGGCAGCTTGTTCAACCTATGATGAACGCAAATGGCGAGATCTGTCAAAGGGAAGATGGGAAGCAGAATACCATGGTATGTGCTATATGGTTCCCTTCTTAAGGAATACTCCTCTTTATGTTTGTTAATTTCTTTGCTGTAGGTATTAGTGAGTTTTCTGAAGTGAGACCATGCCCTCTTGGAGAGGAGGAAAGACCTTTGGCTTCGGAGCCAAGTCAAGGTAATAAAAGGAAAGGATCCTCGGTGGACGAGGATGTTCGAAGTGAGGCAGGGCCTGCCCGTAGGCACAAAGAAGATGTAACCATCGAGGAAGGTCTCACATCCATCGGCCGGCATACAAGCGGCGATGCAACCGAAAGGTAAGGCACCACATCGAAGGCTAGAACCGAGAAGTCTCCCGAGGCAGCTGGGTCTGCTGAACCCGGGGGCTCCAGCCTCGGGGGATAGGTTCCACGGGAGGGGATGAGCGAAGGTCCTTTGCCACCATCTTCTTCTCCCTTCGAAGGTACTTCGAAGGATGTTCAGGGCGGTTCAACTAGGGCCGATGAGACCAAACCAGTGGATGCGCGCTCTACATTCGAGGAGGCTCAGTGGCTCTGCTCTATGGTGAGCCTTAGTAATCTTTTGGCCTTCTCAACTTCGTATTTTTATCGTTCTATGTGGGCCTTCCTTCCCACAGGCCTTCGACAGGCTCAAGTCTGAGCTGCTTTGCTGTAAGGCTAAATTGCGGAAAGCCTTAGACGGGGAGAAATCTCTTAGGCTTCTTTGTGATAAGAAGGAAAGAGAGTTGATACACCTTCGATCGGAGATGAATCAAAGTAAAAATTATGAGGGCCATCTCGAGAAGCAGGTAACGTTCATATTGAGGGAATATTGGCTTCTTTTTCCACTTTCGAAAACTAATGTTTTGCCATCTCAGTTGCAGAGAAAAACGGAGGTGCTGGAACACCTTTGGGAAAAAATCGGTCAGGCCAATTTCGAACGCAACGAGTTGAAGGAACATATAGGTGCTCATGTTGTGGCTGAAAGGAAAGCTTTGGCTAAGGCCTTCGCCCTCGAGATACAACTTCGTAATGCTCGAGGAAGAAACTCAGTTCAGATAAGCAGGATTATCAAGCTTGAGACAGACCTTTTGAAGATGAAGGCCGAGGTTATGGACGATCGAGACAAAGTCGAGGAGGTTCGAGCAAAAGCCGATAAGAAGGTGACCATCTACCTGAAAGATGCCGCCGAGGCTCATGAAGTTGGGGGAGGATTTCGATCGAGAGAGACTGATAAATGATTATGCCCGATGCAATTCCCGGAGGTAAACCCTCGAGAGGATCCATGCTAGGGGCTTCAACCTCTTGTAGGAGATAGAGCAGGCCAAGGCGGATGAGTTTGAAGCCAAGTTCCTTGTTTCCAATGCCAAAGAAAATGGGGAAGAGGCCGATGAGGGAGCCGGTCCCCAGGAGGCCGATAGAGTCGTAGTCTCCGAGGGGAAGAAAGACTAAGTTCCCGAGAGTAAACTAGGCTTTTTCTTTCTTGATTATTTGCATAGGGCTCTCACAGAGCGTTGTAAATGTGTATTTGTGTCATTACATATATAAAAAGAAACCTTTCGGTTTTGCCTTTATATAAATTTCCACTTGTTTGTGTCTTTGTTTTTGTTATGAATCTTGATGCTCGACAATAATTAGTCCAGTGAGTTGGACTTCGAAATGAAACCCTTAGGATTTTGTGCTTGATGAGCAATTGGAAATAGCTGATAGTTAACTGTTTAGGGCTCAGTCCTCAAGTCAGATTTTGACTCAGACTCGTCGACTCTTCGATTTTACATATCGGCCCTAAGGATCTTTAGATTGGCCTGGAGGCTTTTTAGGCTGGCCCTTAGGCTCTTACGCATTGTTTGGAGCTGATATGATCGAAGCTATTTATGTTTGGCCATAGACTTTTAGTCCCCAAGTGAGGCAGTCTCGACGTCTATATCGAGGGTATGCCTTTTTAGGGGTCTTACAAGTTCGAATATATAGCCTTGACTTTAATATCGGGATTATGCCTTTTTAAGGTCTTACAAATTTGGGCATGCCTTGTTGAGGTCTTACATATATGGTGTTTCCTCATTGAGGGATTATGAATTTTGATGTTGCCTCATCGAGGGCTTACGAGCTCGAGGTTGCCTCATGGAGGGCTTACAGGTTCAATGTTGCCTCATGGAGGGCTTACGAGCTCGAGGTTGCCTTATGAAGGGCTTACGCGTTCGAGGTTGCCTCATGGAGAGATTACAGGAGTCAATGTTGCCTCATGGAGGGTTTATGAGCTCAAGGTTGCCTCATGGAGGGCTTACGAGCTTGTGGTTGCCTCATGGAGGGCTTACAAGAGTCAATGTTGCCTTATGGATGGCTTATGAGCTCAAGGTTGCCTCATGGAGGGCTTACGAGGTTGAGGTTGCCTCATGGAGGGCTTACATGAGTCAATGTTGCCTCATGGATGGCTTATGAATTTGAGGTTTGATGGTTCGGTGAGCTAACCATTGATGACAGGTCACCGAGTGTTCGGGAGCTTTTGGCCCTGGAGCCGTTTCTTGTGAAAATAGCAAACTTCTTTGCAGCATAAAACGTTTTGCTGATAATATATACTCATTCGATTTCTTTATACAAGCATACATGTTTTCGCCGTCAAGGGTCCGATTATTCTATGCGGACATGGTTCATTCGATCGTTTGTTCCGTTACAACATTCTCCTATCGAGAACCTCTTTGGCATGATTCAATTTCCTCAATTTCTTCTAGGATGTTTCAATTTTTCTTCTTTGTTCTCCGCATTTTGGAACCTGTGTACTTGCAACAAAAAAAAGGAATAAAAGAAAAGAATCCAAACAACAAATCTTCTACACCATTTGAACTACGTCCAACCTGATTCCGAAAGGATACGTCGGAGGCCTTAATCTTGGTTCGGTCCCATCAAAACAAAAAATACATATTCCCAATACTCCAAAACTGGGGCAGAAGTTTGTTTTATTTTACGGTTTATTCTGTAGAAACGGTTCCAAAAGTTGTAACTCAGTTCAAGGTTCTTTTCCCATTTTTTCCATGTTAAGAACTTCTGGTCGATCTTTGAGAATATTTGAAGTTTCCATGCCGGGGGAATTGGGTAACCTTCCACATGTCGTATCTTTTAAAAAAAACCGAAAAACAGGAAGAAAAAAAAAATGAAGAAGAATATTTGAAGTTTCCATGCGAGAGTCTTATCGGTGAAAACCCAAATGGGCACTGTAAGGCGACAGTGAGCAGAGAAATGAGAGAGTCTTATTGGTGAAAACCCAAATGGGCACCATAGGGCAACGGTGAGCAGAGAAATGAGAGAGTCTTATTGGTGAAAACCCAAATGGGCTCCATAGGGCGACTGTGAGTAGAGAAATGAGAGAGGTCAGTGAGAGAAAACCCGCAAAGGGCGCTACTAGCCGAATGAGGGTCTTCGATACCCCGACATGAGCACGACCAAGACAGTTTCAATATGAACCTTTGCGATGGATTTTGAGAATTAGACAGCTTAGACGGATCAGGCGTCCAGTCCAAAATGCATGTCATGATTCATTGAAGTCGGCACATACTTCCAGATGAGTCTCCCTATTCCTTTCCCCGAAAGGGACGCCTTTTGTTTAAGCACAGTTCTTTTTCACCTTCAAGTATTCTTCTAGTTTTGCCCATAATTTCCTTTGAGTCCCTTTTCGGTCTAATCTTTCGTCAAAAGCGAAGCAAACAAATGGCTGCAAAACTGACCACAGTTTCCCCGTAATATCGGGCACAATTTGGGGCATATACGACATTGACGAAGGTACGAATCTGTTTGTGATCTCATTTGACAAGGCGAACAAAGTATCTCAAAGAAACTGAAAAGGTTGCCTAAGCAAGACCTCTTCATGAGAAAAGTTGATAAGTACTACAGACACAAATCGGTACTAGGTGCAAGACAACTGAGTTTGATTTTTAAAGAAAAATTGAATTGCCTCAGGGACAAAGGTAGCAATACCAAAGACGTCTGGGTATGAAACATTTGGGGGAAACATTGGAAAGCCATATCCAGAAAATGATACAGATCAGCCGAGCATCTCGGTACCATACTGATAGAATTAGTTCTTCAACTACGGAGAGGCCGTGATAGAGTATCCGAGAACCTCGGTACCATACTGATAGAATCAGTTCTTCAGCTTCGGAGAGGCCGTGAAGTAAAACCACAATAGGGCATCAAGGCCACAAACCAACCACCACTTTTAAAACTCATAAATTATTCTTTGTTTGAAGCAGGAACAAAGCAGTGCAGAATGGCAGTTCTTAAAGGACGAATTTCACCAAACGTAAGCTCCTTAAAATCTCCATTTTTATTTTATTTTTATCATGCATCACTACTATTCACACCTCATAGTGTAGTAGCTTAACTCATGTAGAACCATTTCGCCTAGGGGGATCCAGCTCATAGTTCCGGGTAGAAGTACTCTTCGCTCAGGTTGTTTTACGTAGCTTAACCCAGGTAGAACCATTTCGCTTAGGGGGATCAAGTTCATAGTTCTGGGTAGAAGTACTCTTCACTCAGGGTGTTTTACACAGCTTAACCCAGGTAGAACCATTTCTCCTAGGGGATCCAGCTCATAGTTCCGGGTAGAAGTACTCTTCGCTCTGGGTGTTTTACGTAGCTTAACTCGGGTAAAACCATTTCGCCTAGGGGGATCCAGCTCATAGTTCTGGGTAGAAGTACTCTTCGCTCAGGATGTTTTATGTAGCTTAAGAGGGGTAGAACCATTTCGTCTAGAGAAATTCAACACTTTATCAGTAATACAGGGTGCCAACCCCTGGTTACCTTTTTCTCCAGTAATACAGGGTACCAACCCCTGGTTACATTTTCTTCCTAGTAATACAGGGCGTCAACCCTGAGTTACATTTCCTTTCAGTAGTACAGGGTACCAACCCATGATTACATTTCCTTTCAGTAATACAGGGTACCAACCCCTGATTACATTTTCTTCCCAGTAATATAGGGTACCAACCCCTGGTTACATTCCTGTACAGTAATACATGGATCCAACCCTTGGTTACATTCTCCTTCAGTAATACAGGGTACCAACCCCTGATTATATTTTCTTCCCAGTAATACAGGGTACCAACCTCTGGTTACATTCCTGTCCAGTAATACACGGCGACAACCCCTGGTTACATTCTCCTTCATTGATACAGGGTACCAACCCCTGATTACATTTCTGTCTAGTAATACATGGTGCCAACCCCTTGTTACATTCTCCTTCATTGATACAGGGTACCAACCCCTAGTTACATTCCTCTCCAATAATACAAGGTACCAACCCCTGGTTACATCCATTCTTAGTGATATAGGGCACCAACCCCTGATTACATTCCTTTCCATCAATACAGGGTACCAACCCCTGGTTACATTCATCCTTAGTGATACAGGGCGCCAACCCTTGGTTACATTCCTTTCCAGTAATATAGGGTACCAACCCATGGTTATATTCCTTTTAAGTAATACAGGGTCCCAACCCCTGGTTTCCTATCCTCTTGGTAACGTAGGGTACATAATCCCTCGTTACAAAATTTTATCTCTTTTAGCTAGTTTATTCTACAGTTTTGTCTGCCTTTCAATAAATTAGATAGTTTATAGCTTTCTCTGATAACTCACAAAATTTTCCTAGTCCAAACTGGGGCAGAAAAAATTTGTTCGTTTTGTTCGTCTTTGATGGATTTTCAGGCCCCGCCGTAGAGCACATGTGACGTTTAAAGCTTGCAGTTTCAGTTTCCCATAAGAAGAAAGAAGTCTTTCAATCACAAAATAGTTGGAGTTAGCATTGATAATGTGTCAATAATCCAGCTTCTCAAATATCATCTTCCCAAATTTCTGATCGGGAAATGAAGCAATCAGGAATGAGCCGTAGTCTTTTCGTCAAAGAGCATCAAGATCCAATCTAAGGTCGACACAAGTGACCAGGTCAAGAATCAAGATTTGACTCCAGAAGACACATAGATAGGAATTTTGTAACTCTTAGCTTGCAGCAATATGCAATTCACTTCTTCTTTTGATGTAAGCAGCAAGTAACAATAACAACAACAACAACAGCAACAACAGTCTTAACTCTAGTGTCCGGTAGTCCCAGCTACCAAGTTTTCCCAGAACTACACTGACCTGATTCCTTTATAGCCAAGGATATGTAGGCAACCTTGGAAGCAAGGTTCGGTCACCTTTTTTCAACCAAAAAAAAAATGCTTCAATTGGAGTGATATTTGAGCAAAAATTAGCTATGGCATTCGCTTTTCTTAGCACGAAACTCTTCATATTCTCGAGCAAAGAGGGGCAACTGTGAATACCTTATTTTTGCACTATTTTTAACATCTCCTAAATTTATTAATGCAATTTTTTCTTATCACAACAATACCAACAAAAAAAATATTGCTTTTTGTGTGTTAGCTAAAGTGTTTTATTAGGTTTAATTTTATTAGTTAGTATTTAGGTTAATTAGATTATAGTTTAATGAGATAGGATTAAAGGAAAATGATTAAAATTAAAATGGTTGGGTGGCTAAGGAGAGGAGGAAAGACCTTTGGCTTTTGAGCCAAGTCAAGGTAATAAAAGGAAAGGATCCTCAGTGGACGAGGATGTTCGAAGTGAGGCAGGGCCTGCCCGTAGTCACAAAGAAGATGTAACCATCGAGGAAGGTTTCACATCCGTCGGCCGGCATACAAGCGGCAATGCGATTAAAAGGGACGGCACCACATCGAAGGTTAGAACCGAGAAGTCTCCCGAGGCAGCTGGGCCTGCTAAACCCGGGGGTTCTAGCCTCGGGGGACAGGTTCCACGAGAGGGGATGAGCGATGGTCCTTTGCCACCATCTTACGCATTGTTTGGAGATGATATGATCGAAGCTCTTTATGTTTGGCCGTAGCCTTTTAATCCCCAAGTGAGGTATTCTCGGCGTCTATATCGAGGGTATGACTTTTTAGGGGTCTTACAAGTTCGAATATATAGCCTTGACTTTAATATCGGGATTATGCCTTTTTGAGGTCTTACAAATTTGGGCGTGCCTTGTTGAGGTCTTACATATTTGGTGTTGCCTCATTGAGGGATTATGACCTCATCGAGGGCTTACGATCTCGTGATTGCCTCATGGAGGGCGTACAGGTTCAATGTTGCCTCATGGAGGGCTTACGAGATCGAGGTTGCCTTATGGAGGGCTTACGAGTTCGAGGTTGCCTCATGGAGAGATTACAAGAGTCAATGTTGCCTCATGGAGGGTTTATGAGCTCAAGGTTGCCTCATAGAGGTCTTACGAGCTTGAGGTTGCCTCATGGAGGGCTTACAGGAGTCAAGGTTGCCTCATGGAGGGCTTATGAGCTCAAGGTTGCCTCATGGAGGGCTTACGAGGTTGAGGTTGCCTCATGGAGGGCTTACACGAGTCAATGTTGCCTCATGGAGAGCTGATGAATTTGAGGTTAGATGGTTTGGTGAGCTAACCATTGATGACAGGTCCCCGAGTGTTCGGAAGTTTTTGGCCCTGGAGCCGTTTCTTGTGAAAATAGCAAACCTCTTTGCAACATAAAGCGTTTTGCTGATAATATATAATCCTTTGATTTCTTTATACAAGCATACATGTTTTTGCCGTCGAGGGTCTGATTATTCTATGCGGACACGGTTCATTCGACCGTTTGGTCCGTTACAACATTCTCCTGTCGAGACCCTCTTTGGCATGATTCAATTTCCTCAATTTCTTCGAGGATGTTTCAATTTTTATTCTTTGTTCTCCGCTTTTTGGAACCTGTGTACTTGCAACAACAAAAAAAGGAATAAAAGAAAAGAATCCAAACAACAAATCTTCTACACCATTTGAACAACATCCGACCTGATTCCGAAAGGATACGTAGGAAGCCTTACCCTGGGTTCGGTCCCATCACAACAAAAAATCCATATTCCCAATACTCGAAAACTGGGGCAGAAGTCTGTTTTATTTTACGATTTTTTCTGTAGAAACGGTTCCAAAAGTTGTAACTCAGTTCAAGGTTCTTTTCCCATTTTTTATGTTAAGAACTTCTTGTCGATCTTTGAGAATATTTGAAGTTTCCATGCCAGGGGCATTGGGTAACCTTCCGCATATCGTATCTTAAAAAAAAAACGAAAAACAAGAAGAAAAAAAATGAAAAAAGAAAAAGAAAAAAGAAATGGGAGAGTCTTATCGGTGAAAATCCAAATGGGCACTGTAAGGCGACAGTGAGCAGAGAAATGAGAGAGTCTTATTGGTGAAAACCCAAATGGGAACCATAGGGCGACGGTGAGTAGAGAAATGAGAGAGGTCAGTTAGCGAAAACCCGCAAAGGGCGCTACTAGGCGAATGAGGGTGGGTCTTCGATACCCTGACATGAGCACGACCAAGACAGTTTCAAGATGAACCTTTGCGACGGATTTTGAGAATTAGACAGCTTAGATGGATTAGGCGTCCAGTCAAAAATGCATGTCATGATTCATTGAAGTCGGCACATACTTCCAGATAAGTCTCCCTATTCCTTTCCCTGAAAGGGACGCCTTTTGTTTAAGCACAGTTCTTTTGCACCTTCAAGTATTCTTCTATTTTTACCAATAATTTTCTTTGAGTCCCTTTTCGGTCTAATATTTCATCAAAAGAGAAGCAAACTAATGGCTGCAAAACTGGCTACAGTTTCCCTGTAATATTAGGTACAACTTTGGGCATATACGACATTGACGAAGGCACGAATCCGTCTGTGATATCATTTGATAAGGCGAACAAAGTATCTCAAAGAAACTGAAAAGGTTGCCTAAGCAAGACCTCTTCATGAGAAAAGTTGATAAGCACTGCAGACACAAACCGGTACTAGGTGCAAGACAATAGAGTTTGATTTTTAAAGAAAAATTGAATTGCCTCAGAGACAAAGGTAGAAATACCAAGGACGTCTGGGTATGAAATAGTTGGGGGCAACATTGGAAAGCCAAGGTCTACAGAAAATGATACAGATCAGCCGAGCATCTCGGTACCATACTGATAGAATCAGTTCTTCATTTGCGGAGCAACCGTGATAGAGTATCCGAGAACCTCGGTACCATACTGATAGAATTAGTTCTTCAGCTGCGGAGAGGCCGTGAAGTCAAACCACAATAGGGGGATCCAGCTCATAGTTCCAGGTAGAAGTACTCTTCTCTCAGGGTATTTTACGTAGCTTAACTCGGGTAGAACCATTTCGCCTAGGGGATCCAGCTCATAGTTCTAGGTAGAAGTACTCTTCGCTCAGGATGTTTTACGTAGCTTAACTCGGGTAGAACCACTTCGCCTAGAGGAATTCAACATTTTGTCAGTAATAAAGGGTGCCAACCCCTGGTTACCTTTTTCTCATGTAATACATGGTACCAACCCCTGGTTACATTTTCTTCCTAGTAATACAGGGCGCCAACCCCTGGTTACATTTCCTTTCAGTAGTACAGGGTACCAACCCATGATTACATTTCCTTTTAGTAATACAGGGTACCAACCCCTGGTTATATTTTCTTCCCAATAATACAGGGTACCAACCCCTGGTTACATTCCTGTCCAGTAATACATGGAGCCAACCCTTGGTTACATTCTCCTTCAGTAATACAGGGTACCAACCCCTGATTACATTTTCTTCCCAGTAATACAGGGTACCAACCCCTGGTTACATTCCTGTCCAGTAATACATGGCGCCAACCCCTAGTTACATTCTCCTTCATTGATACAGGGTACCAACCCCTGGTTACATTTCCTTTCAGTAGTACAAGGTACCAACCCCTGATTACATTTCCTTTCAGTAATACAGGGTACCAACCCCTGATACATTTTCTTCCCAATAATACAGGGTACCAACCCCTGGTTACATTCCTGTCCAGTAATACATGGAGCCAACCCCTGGTTACATTCTCCTTCAGTAATACAGGGTACCAACCCCTGATTACATTTTCTTCCCAGTAATACAGGGTACCAACCCCTGGTTACATTCCTGTCCAGTAATACATGGAGCCAACCCCTGGTTACATTCTCCTTCAGTAATACAGGGTACCAAACCCTGATTACATTTTCTTCCCAGTAATACAGGGTACCAACCCCTGGTTACATTCTTGTCCAGTAATACATGGCGCCAACCCCTGGTTACATTCTCCTTCATTGATACAGGTTACCAACCCCTGGTTACATTTCTGTCCAGTAATACATGGAGCCAACCCCTGGTTACATTCTCCTTCATTGATACAGGGTACCAACCCCTGGTTACATTCCTCTCCAATAATACAAGGTACCAACCCCTGGTTACATCCATCCTTAGTGATACAGGGCGCCAACCCCTGATTACATTCCTTTCCAGCAATACAGGGTACCAACCCCTGGTTATATTCATCCTTAGTGATACAGGGCGCCAACCCTTGGTTACATTCCTTTTCAGTAATATAGGGTACCAACCCCTGGTTACATTCCTTTTCAGTAATACAGGTCCCAACCCTTGGTTGCCTATCCTCTTGGTAACGCAGTGTGCACAATCCCTCGTTACAAAATTTTATCTGTTTTAGCTAGTTTATTCTACTATTTTTGTGTGCCTTTAAATAATTTAGATAGTTTATAGATTTCTCTGATAACTCACAAAATTTTCCTAGTCCAAACTGGGGCAGAAAAATTTTGTTCGTTTTGTTCGTCTTTGATGGATTTTCAGGCCCCGCCGTAGAGCACATGTGACGTTTAAAGCTTGCAGTTTCAGTTTTCCATCAGAAGAAAGAAGTCTTTCAATCACAAGATAGTTGGAGTTAGCATTGATAATGTGTCAATAATCCAGCTTCTCAAATATCATCTTCCCAAATTCTGATCGGGAAATGAAGCAATCAGGAATGAGCCGTAGTCTTTTCATCAAAGAGCATCAAGATCCAATCTAAGGTCAACACAAGTGAGCAGGTCAAGAATCAAGATTTGACTCCAGAAGACACATAGATAGGAATTTTGTAACTCTTAGCTTGCAGCAATATGGATTTCTCTTCTTCTTTTGATGTAAGCAACAAGTAACAGTAACAACAACAACAGGAGCAACAACAGTCTTAACTCTAGTGTCCGGTAGTCCCGGCTACCAAGTTTTCCCAGAACTACACTGACCTGATTCCTTTATAGCCAAGGATATGTAGGCAACCTCGGAAGCAAGGTTCGGTCACCTTTTTCAACCAAAAAAAAAGTGCTTCCATTGGAGTGATATGTGAGCAAAAATTAGCTATGGCATTCACTTTTTTTGCACGAAAACTCTTCATGTTCTCGAGCAAAGAGGGGCATCTGTGAATACCTAATTTTTGCACTATTTTTAACATCTCCTAAATTTATTATTGCAATTTTTTCTTATCCCACAAATACCAACAAGAAAAAAATATTGTCTTTTTTTGTGTTTGCTCTTTTAATTGACTAATTATTTGATAAGTTAATCAAATTAATTTCTCATATGATTAATTCAATTGTTAGCTAATGAGTTTTATTATGTTTAATTTTATTAGTTAGTATTTAGGTTAATTAGATTATAGTTTAATGAGATAGGATTAAGGGAAAATGGTTAGGTGGCTAAGAGTACAATTTTAATGCCAATTAAGTGGCTGCTAGGAGAGGATAAAACGACGTAGTTTTAAACAAAACTACATTGTTTCATTAAGTGAAACCAAGATCCAATCTCAGCCCTTCAATTCTCAAGATCCAACGGTCTTGGTTTAATTTCCTCTAAGGTATATAATCCTTTGTAAATCAGATTTTTGGCCATTTCTTAATACAAACCCTAGACGTCTCTCTCTTTACTCTCTCCTCTCTCTCACCCTCTCTTAAGCCGCCGTTGCCCCCTCCACTGTCTCCACCGTGCGTCGCCGCCGGTGGTGCTCCAAACACCATCAAACCTACACCATCTCCTTCCTCTACTCACCCCCTTTCTAGATCTACAACCCAAATTCCCCAAATCTCCACCAAAAATCGACAAACCCAAACCCTAGTCGCGCCGTCGCCTCTGCCCCACCGTGCGCCACCACCCAAAACCCCTCAAAGTTTCACTAGTTCCTCATCTCTTCATCCTTTACTCACATCCGAAACCCAAATCCTTAAACTCAATCTAAATCTCCATGAATCTTCAAAAAAACCGAAACCTTAGCCGCCTATTTCTCCTCAAATACGTCAAGTTTGATACCTCACCACTACTTAATACCTACATGAGTGTGTGTTTCTTCCCTAATCTACCGTTCTTTCTTGGTTTGAAGTCGAAACCTTGCTGGCTAAATTTCGGCGGGTTACATACGAGCCTTTCTCGTTGCAGAGTTCGTTATTGGACTTCGGTTTGATTGGAGTTGATAATGACGAGCCAACAACAAGAAGAGCGTCCGGCGTCAAACTTCATCCATCACTGCCCGAATCGCCACCACTGCCGCACCACCACTGTCTCGGGCACTCGCATTTCTGGTGCACCCTAATCCCTTATGTCCCTTTTTTTTTTCTTTTCTTTCTGTTTCATTGCAGTTTGCTTAGGACTAAATTTCTGGTTTTTTTTGTTCGTTCATGTGTTTTATTTATCTTTAGTTAAGTTGTTAGTTAGTTTAGATTCAGTAATGTTAGTTTTCGCTTAATATTTTTGAATCATGTACCTAGTCGATTGTTTAGGTTTATATTAATCGTTGTTCAATAGTTTATCAATGTTCATTTGAGTTGTATTTCAGGTAGTGTTTCCTGATTCCAATTGTCTATTGTTTAGTTCTCATAAATCAATTGTCTTTAGTTTAGTTTGTTAGAATATTTAGGTCGATTACATATAAGTCTTGTTTCTGTTTTGCTAGTTCTTAGTTGGTTTAAGTTTGAGTATATAAGATGAATTTCAGTCATGTGTAGATAAAAAATGAATACTTGAGTTTAAAGTACATGGTTGTTGGGTATTTTACTGTTTAACATGCTGCTCTGTTTTGTGTCAGAATTTGGTGAAAAATGGACTATTTTGGCACAAAAGTTAGTCCGTTTGGACAGATTTTTGGTGAACCAAAATCTGTCCAAAAGGACGTATTTTTCCTACTTAAAGATGTCATTTTTCAGATTTAAGGGGACACTCTTACACTAACATATTCTGGACATCTCTACTCACTCAAAAAGAACACAAGTTTGAAGAAAAATTTCAGTTGAAGCTTCCTTTAACAAGCTGAAATTGTGAGCTTTAGGAGTGAGTCTTAGAGTGCATAATTTTTTCAGAAAAAATAGTAGTCTTAGAGTTTGTTTATGAGTTTCCTTCTCTTGAAAGTCACTGGTTTTACTAAGATTTCTGGGCTGCTTTAACACTGCTGCTCCTATTGCTGTTTTCTGCTGTTTTTGCTCGTTTTCACCACTATATTTTGGTGTTCCTCCATTTCAGGTAACTCCGTCAATTGATGTTGTAATTCTTGATCCGAATGAGAGTGTGAATGAGATGATTCAAGCTTCTACATTCTGTTTCATGCCATGAATATGTTGTGCTCCTTTTGACTATTTGATACATTTATTGAATATATGTGATGTAATAGGTCTAGTTTCATTACTCCCGTGTCCACTTATTATATCTATAAGTTGTATGAGGTATTTACAATGTTTGTACCGAAGACTAGCATTTTGATTTTTAATTGTAGAGTTTGCATAAAGTTATTAACTTAGAGTAGTTTTATATGCTAAAAAAGAAGAAGAAAAGGTTAGCGAAGCATCAAATAATTGAACCATCACGGTGCTTTAAGAGAGGAACAATTTGAGAAAAATATGTTTTCTTTTTCAAGCATGTAACTGACTTCCTTCCTTTCTTTATTTTTCATTTTTGTTGTCATGTAGTCAATATATCATTTGGGGTGTTGATATGTTACGTGGGTAGTAATTCAAAATATAGTTTTAGTAAAAGAATTAATTGAAGTATTAAAATTTAAAAAAGGGCTCTTGGACGTAGTTTCTTTTTTTAGAATTCATGTAATAATTTTTTTTTGAATTACCAGTTCTTATTGACTTTACATGGCATTAAAGTTAAATCATAAAATTATCGGCAATTTGCTTGTTTTAGGAATGAACATTTGNTATATATATATATATATATATATATATATATATATATATATATACGTACATATGTATGTATTTGTTTAGTCAACTAACCTCGATAAAAATCGGAATTTTCTTTTATGAAATAATTTAGTCTCTTTTATAATTAATTTAAACGCTAGGCAATTAGTAGGCACGCTTTAACTCACGGAATCGCTTGCGTAGCGTGATGTTTAACATTCAATAAATTTTAATTCAACAATTTCATACCATTTCTACTAGCTTTAATTAATTTCTAATTATTACTTTTTTGTTAAAAATCGCGGATTCGCTTGCGTAGTGTGATAGTTAGTTTTTAATTAATTCCTTAAATATAGTAATTTCTTTTAAAAGTAATAATATACTAATAATCTTCATCATAATTGTGGATTCGCTTGCGTAGCACTGTTATGATAAAATTAATAAATTTCGTCTCGATCACGCATTCGCTTGCGTAGTGTGATTATGACAACGTAATTTATCCAAAATCATTTTCCTTCATAAACCTAATAATCAAGAAGTAAAAGCGGACAAGTAAAACACAGAAACTAATAAAGCACAGTTTATTCAGTTTTAATTTAAGCCAAGTTTAAGTCAATTAAGCGATCGTGCTAGAACCATGGGACTCGGGAAATTCCTTATACCTTCTCCCCGATCAACAAAATTCCTTACCCGAATTTTGTTTTCGCGGACCAATAAAAAGAGAGTCAAATCTTCCTTTGATTAGGGATTCAAATAAAAGGTGACTTGGAACACCCAAAAATCAATTCCAAGTGGCGACTCTGAGCAATAAAATAATCCCTATTTCAAAATTGTCACTTTAATTGGAAAAACTCTTTAACCCGCAACAATCCAATAACATACATATTTTGGGGGGTAGAAAAGGGGTGTGAAAATTGGTCATCCTCGATCCTGATCTTTGACTGATACCTGTTGTGCACATTCGCCCAAGTTACGGCGGGATATTTAACCAAGTTCTGCTTTAGCTGCTTCGAAGCTATCGAGCTCCGTTCGTTCGAGCCCTGAGTGAAGGCCTGCATTGCCCAGTCATCGGAGACAGGTGGTAATTCCATTCGCTCCATTTGAAAGCGAGATACAAATTCCCTTAGCATCTCGTTTTCTCTCTATTTGATTTTGAAGACTTCAGACTTCCTTATAGAGACTTTGATGGCGCCGGCATGCGCCTTTATAAAAGAGTCTGCTAACATGGCAAACAAATCTATTGAATTTGGGGGTAGGTTATGATACCACATCATGTCCCCCTTTGACAGCGTTTCTCCAAATTTTTTCAACAGGATAGACTCAATCTCATCATCTTTTAAGTTATTCCCTTCCACCCAGCACACAAGTATAAGCAGTAATATGCTCATTGGGGTCCGAGGTCCCATTGTACTTCGGGATATCGGGCATTCTGAACTTCTTCAGGATGGGCTTCAGAGCCGCGCTTGATGGGAATGGCTTTTGCATGAACTTCTTTGCATCTACAACCTTCAGAATCGGGGGCGCGCTTGGGATCTGATCGACCCTCGAGTAATAGGTCTCCACCTTTTTGTCGTTAGCTTCTATCTTCTTTTCGCCTGATTCAATTCTCTTTGTGAGGTCTTCGAGCATCTTCATAATAGCGGGGTCGGCTGCTGATCCGTCGTTGCTCGACCTTTTCGGTGCCTTCTCGACTCGAGGAGTCGTTTCCGGTGATGCTGTGCTTGGGGTTTTTTGATGGCTTTGTAGCTGAGAAATAGCCACCTCTTATGCCTGTAGCATTTCAAAAATGACATGAAGGCTAACTTCTCTTTCCTCTCGAGCTGGAGTTTTCTGCGCTTCATGTTGGTTTTCTGGGTGTGCACTTCCGTTGGTATGAGAACTTATATCGACATGTTGGGTGTTGCGTGAGCCCACATCCATGGGGATTGGTGTTAGTGACACCCCAGGGTGTTTCAGCGGTACAACGGCGCCTGAAACAGCTACACTGTTCTCTCCATGATCTTCAGGATCGTTGTTTTCGTGTGCATTCACTGAGTTAGGCATTTTTTGACCTGACATCAAAGATTCTTAGACAAGAAAAGTTGTGAAGAATAACTTGTGTTTTTAGAAAACCAGCACTAAAACTATCACTATTATTTTTAGCCCCACGGTGGTCGCCAAACTGTTTACCTTGAAAATGGTAATGACAATTATATTTGATTTAGTGGTTCTAAAAATATGTGATTTATTTTAATATTAGTTGTTAGCCAGTAAATGCTAAGTGTGAGTTAGGGAAATAAGGTAAGAGTAAAGAAAAGCAGTGATATGCAAACCAAGCTATTAAAAAATAGGGTCTCGAGCTGGCCGAAGCAGGGCCTCGAGGTAGAACTATGATGCCTAACAAAGGACGGTCGATGGAGGAATAACAGTATGGAGGGCCTCGAGGATAACCCTTTATGATCAATGATGAGCAATAAATGAAGAACAATTGAAAAATAATTAATGAACATGATAAATGAAAGACAATAAATCCGTAGAACAAATGTTGAGTATGTTAAGAAGGCAGAGAATGTTCTTGTTAGGGCTGTTCATTTGGATCGGATATCCGAAATCCGAACTGATCCATTCAATTTCGGGTTTCGGATTGGATCGGATTTTGGATTGTGTTTATTAAAATTTCGGATTTCGGATAGGATTCGGATTGGTATATTTTAACCCGATCCAATCCGGAATCCAAAATTATTAGGCAATGTATAAATACTACATTTTAATTTCAGATAGTCAGTACTTCCTTTACATCTTCCTCCAAGTTATTACCTTTACAATTTCTAGATTTAGCTATATTGGCACCATAGTACTCTCATAATTGTATTAACATGAATTTTTCTTAATGCATTGCCTCTTTTACAAAGAAAATATACATATTAGTTTGCAACTTTGAGGCATAATAATACGATCTGAAATCCGATCAGATCCAAACTTTAAAATCCGAATCCGATCCGATATAATTTGGATCGAATTCAGATTGCATTTTCTAGAATTGAAAATCTGAAATCCGAATACGAAATGTTCTAAATCCGATCCGATCTGATACATGCACAACCATAGTTCTTGTTTTATTCAATATTCATGTGTCCCAAAAAATGACAAGAATCCCCTTTATATAGGAGGAGGAATCCCAACATAGTACATGTGTAATTATTACAAAGAAATACAACTGGTACAACTATTTAATGGCTTGGTACGGCGTTGTGTCACCCTTGCAGACTGGGTCAGCTCTAGTCACGTGTCCTTGGAAATTTCCAGACTTTTCACGATGGTCACCGATTTATACTGCACCAGGGTCGAGCACAATGCGACTTCGATGCACTCTCCTCGAGAAATACATCTCGGGATCGAACAATGAATTCGGCTTCGGGCTCCTCGAGGTCAGTCATGGGGTGCCATAACGGTCCTAAAATCAGACTCTCCGATTTTTGCCGTACACAATTTTCAAGTACTCCTAACATTTTATTATTGCAAGTAAAAATAGTTCTCGTTACAAGATTCAAGCATTAATATGAGGTCGATGTGTGGATTAGACGTACGTCATGGGTAAGTGCAGAAGAGTTGAAGGGCGAACGTATGGCTCTCAAATTTGGCCCAAACCCAGATGACCCGCCCAACCCGTCCAAGGTTGGGCTGGTTATTGACCCGCCCATTTATTGAACTCAGCCCATCTTAACCCAACCCATTACAACCCATTTAAAGTTGGCCTGATTTTTAGCCCAAATTGATCCAAGAGTAACTTTGCCAAAATATCTTAGAAATAATTTTTTTTGTTTGATATATTATATATGACCATAACAAAAGAAAAAAAAAGTCTTATTTGGTAATTATATAATTCATATCAAAATAACATAAAACTTGATAAGAGTCGGGCGGATTAGGTTATGACCTAAATTTTAGCCCATCTTGACCTAGCCATGTTAGTCCAAGTAATTTTGAACGAGTCAAATTTATTGACTCAACCCTTTTTGACTCGTCCAAATAAGCCTATCCCGCCCATTTGACATCCCTAGGCGACCCATTATTTACCGTGTTTAAGATGTTACATCATTTTTTCATATGAGATTTCGCGGTTATAAAAAAATGATTATTGATCTAATTCTAATAACAATCAGTAAATAACTTCTTTGTATACAACAAAGTGTTGTACTACTACTCTAGATATGTTTGGTTTAACACAAGCAAAATTTTGGGGAAAATTGAAATAATTAAAGCCAAACGGGAACCTAGTGATATCACAAAAGATTTGGTTTGACATTTAAAAGGAAACAAATGTCAAAAAAGGAGAGCAATAATAATAATTTGATTCAAAATTTCAGTTTCCTTTGTAAATATTTGCAGTTATGTACATTGATACGCGTCTAGAATAGAATATATACAGGGTTTTGGATTCTCTCTCTCTCTCTCCCTCACTATACTAACACTACTAAAAATCCGGTAAAAAGCGACCAAAACTGGTCTGTCGGGAAAAGCGACCATAGTTGGTCGCTAAATTGAAGAAAATTATTAAAAAATAATTATAAATATATTAGCGACCAAGGTTGGTCTCTATTTGGTCGCTAATTTGGTCAAAATATTGACCGGACTGGTCAGACCTTCTTGGTCAAAGAAATGTTGAATTTAGCGACCAACTTTGGTCGCTAAAGTGGGTTCCAGTTATAAAATTTTAATAATTATATTATTATCTTAAGAAAATTATAAAAAATTAATAATAAAATTTAAAATTAGCGACCAAAGTTGGTCGCTCTTGAAAGGGGAAGAAAGTAGTGACCAACTTTGGTCGCTAATCTGGAACCCAGATATATAAATTTAATAATTATATTATTATTTAAATAAAATTATAAAATATAAATAAATATAATTTAAAAGTAGCGACCAAAGATGGTCGATTGTAAAAGGGGAAGCAGATAGAGACCAACTTTGGTCGCTAATCTGGGACCCAGTTCTAACGTTTAACCATTATATTATTATTTTAAATATTATATAAAATATAAAATAAATCCGATTCAACTTTAGCGACCAACTTTGGTCGCTAATTTTAATTTCTGGATAATTAGCGACCAAAGTTGGTCCCTTTTCAGGTAAACATTGGTCAAAATTAAAAATCACTTTTATATTTACTATCTAAATAATATAAATGTAATCCGTTAATACTTTTGTAATACAAGAGATTAATACACTAAGATATATTCTACATGCTATATATATAGTTAAAATTGTACAACAAAGCATGTTATATATATAATATAGACACACACACACAGACACTTCACTGTAATACTATAACTATATATAACTTGTTATAGTATATGTTAGTGTGTGTATATATATAAACACACATTTCGTGCTGCTTTAACTATATATATAAACACACACTTCGACTTATAACCTAGTGATGAATGAATGTAATTCATTAACTCTATTATAATACAAGTAATGAATACAATATCCTATACTATAACATGCTATATCTGTAGTTAAAGTAGCACGAAGTGTTATATATATATATACATGAAGCGCTAGGAACATAGGGTCGGGTTATTTTAGGGATTGATACACTTGTAAATTGATTCATCGACTTATAACCTAGTGATGAATGAATGTAATTCATTAACTCTGTTATAATACAAATAATGAATACTACTATCATATACTATAACATGCTATATACGTAGTTAAAGTAGCACGAAGTGTTATATTTATACACACACACACACACACTTTGATAGCCGTATATACGTATCAATCCCAAAAATAACCTGACCCTGTGTTCCTAGCGCTTCATGTTCTTATTTATATATATATAGCATTACAATGAAGTGTCTCTGTGTGTGTGTGTGTGTATATATGTATATATATATATATATATATATATATATATGTATGTATATATATATATATGTATAATACGCTTCGTTGTATGATTGAGTCATCAACTTATAACGTAGTGATGAATGAATGTTATATACATACACACACTAACATAATACGCTTCGTTGTACAATTTTAACTCCATATATAGCATGTTAGAGTATATTTTAGTGTATTCATCTCTTGTATTACAAAAGTGTTAACGGATTACATTTATATTATTTATATTGATTTATCAATTCATTAATTATTCGTACTTAGTAATGTATAATATTGATCATCAATTACAATATAATTTATGTATGAGTATTAAATTAGTCAGATACTTAAATATAACTTAAAAAATTACTTTACATAGATGCCACTATAATCTATTGGTCAAAAGTAAAAATCACTTTTATATTTACTATCTAAATAATATAAATGTAATCCGTTAACACTTTTGTAATACAAGAGATGAATACACTAAAATATACTCTAACATGCTATATATGTAGTTAAAATTGTACAACGAAGCGTGTTATTTATATATATATATATATAGACACACACACAGACACTTCACTGTAATACTATAACGTATATATAACTTATTACAGTTAATGTTAGTGTGTGTATGTATATAACATTCATGCATCACTAGGTTATAAGTTGATGAATGCATTTACAAGTGTATAAATCCCTAAAATAACCCGACCCTGTGTTACTATATATATATATATATATATATGTATGTATGTATGTATAATACGCTTCGTTGTACGATTGAT